>KN884169.1:56247-88740 GCA_000934455.1 Apostichopus parvimensis
TTATCAGTACCTCCCAATATAGCATAGTATAGCAAGTACTCATTATCAGTACCTCCTAATATAGCAAAGTATAGCAAGTACTCTTAATCAGTACCTCCCAATATAGCATAGTATAGCAAGTGCTCTTTATCAGTACCTCCCAATATAGCATATATAGTATAGCAAGTGATGATAATCAATACCTCCCAATATAGCATAGTATAGCAAGTGCTCATTATCAGTACCTCCCAATATAGCAAAGTATCACATGTGCTCATTATGAGTACCTCCCAATATAGCATAGTATAGCAAGTGCTCTTTATCAGTACCTCCCAATATAGCATAGTATAGCAAGTGCTCATTATCAGTACCTCCCAATATAGCAAAGTATCACATGTGCTCATTATGAGTTTTTCTCACTATAGCATGCATATAGCAAGTGCTCATTACCTGTCTACAGCATACTTTAGACCTTGAAGTATAAAGCCTTAGTCGTGCTAAAGTTAATTTTGTTCGTAATAGATTTCATGCCTTGTCAGGTATAACCGTGTATAACCGTATTATGGTTAATAGCGTCCATAATTATCCACTATTCTGCAGTGAACCCAATGATACGCACGGGATGTTTATAGATTAAGCATTTTCATCACATTTTTTGCTTTATTATTCTTGGGCGTTTATATGCGCTCGGTGTTTCCTGTATGAGACAGTAAACCGTTAAATGTGTTTATTTTTTATCCTGAAATTACGGACTGGATTAGGATACATAATAACCGTCTGCTATATCGGAGACTATTGGCAAATGAATACGTCTGTAACCCTCACACAAGGGGCGAACCTGCACTCCTGTCATATAGTGTACATATAGCAACTAGGTATATACAGGTACATATATGGAGCCAAAGAGTGATATGTACTATACGCAAAGAAGATAACTTGGTTCTAAACCATATTTGACTACACTCCAATTACTAGTGCAATCAAGTAGCTATCGCATGTTGTAATGATCTGTAATAACTATATAAAGTTTAAAATAGAGCAATTTCCTCACCCTTGACAACCTCAATCCCTCCCCTCCACTCCCACAGCCAATACAAGCAAACCTAACCATCTTGTTTGGCCTACATTACAGGGAAGCTGAGCAACTCATCCTCTGCCAACTCCACCCTCCACAGACCAAGAGAGGCCAGCCCAACCATCGTCATTGGTTTATGTGATGGAGATGATTGCGGTGAACATCTTTTCCTCGCCTCCTAACCTCACCTTTTTACCCCACCCCTCAAAACCAGTAGAATGAAACCCAACCATCACCATTTGTCTGTGTGATGGAACGTTTGTGATGGCCAACTTTTCCTCACCGCCTTACCTCACCTATCGCTAACTGTAAAAATAAACTCAAACATCATAATTGGTCTCTATGACATGCATGGGGAAGGGGGGGGGGGACCTCGAAACTATCTCAAAAAGTTTCAACAAAATTGGATCCTCCATGCATTTGATGACACACACTAACTTTGTCATTTTTTTGCACCAGCCAAATGGCACTTTTAAGTTACATTTTTTCAATGGTCTTCAATATCAGGGGAAATGTTTATTGTGCAACAAACGGTATAAATAACAAGAGGACACCTTTTAGTACAAACACAATAAAGGTACTCATATAACCAAATACGGGTGTTTCTAATTTATTTATTAAAGGGTCACTTTTGAGGTTTTCAATAAAAACCTGTGAGACGGCCGGGTGGGGTTGTAGGGAGGTACGTGCCCCTTTACTCCCTCCCGTACAGGCTCCGCCACCCCTGTCACAATTAATACAATACAGTTCACGGTATGGAATATAAAATGTGGCTGTCTTTGTGCAGTGTGTTATACAGAGCTATCGTCTAACCTGTTAGTACCAATAACGTTAGTTGTACAATAAACTAGACCATTGGCGTTTTAATTGACCTTATTTCAATAAAATAGCTTAAATTTAGACACAGCAGATCTGTAATCGAGGAAATTCGCGAAGATCAAATTTCCAAACTTTAGACTCCTTTATTGAATTTTAAGCTTTTTCTGAAAATGAAGGATGTAGTAATGAATAATATGCCAGCAATGAAACCTATCAATTATTTCACGGTTATTGATACCGAGTTTTCTTTCAATTACCGGTTATTATTATTATGGATAAGTAGCCTGTACTTTGGTAAGTTAATGTAAACATGTGTTATATTTGCTACAGTTTCCATCAATATGGTTTAGGCATTTAATGCAAAGTGCAGTTTTTCTTTCGTGTGACCCACTGTTCTGGCTTAAGAGCGAATCAATGGTTTAAAAACTGATTAGTCATTTTGGAGCCATAGCCACACAATTGTCGTTCGATAAACATTCACTGTGCATGCATTAAACTTAAACTTTAGAAAGCCACGAATTTGGTTTACCCCGTCCTAAATATAAAGCGACACGTACACACTATCATTCTCTCCAATGGCTGGACACTCCTTCTTCGTTTACGTTGGGTATTTACAAAGAGAGTGAGCCAAACCCATCAAGAACCAAGGCTGATTATTCAGGAAGATAATAATTTCGGGGTTGGGGGTTTGGGGTTGGGAGGCTGGGGTTGACTGGGGTTGACTGGGGTCGGGGATTGGTTATATAGGTTAAAATCTGGGGGTAAGGGGTGGGAGTTCGGGGTTGGATAGGGTAATATTTGGGGTTAGGGGTTGGGTGTTAGTAAGGGTAAACTATGGGGTCGGGGGTTGGGGGATATGTTGGGGATATGTTACAACACGGAGGATACTAGCTCGGGAGTTATTCTGCAGTTAATCATCCCTCGTTGACCAAGAATAACTCAACGGAATATTAGTCAAGGTACTGTTTAGAAATTCTTATACTAAGGTAATACACTGATATATTTTACACGGTCTGTTGAACATTTGCCTACTTTATTACCCTTATAAAGACTTTAAGGGACAACATACTTTAACATCGTAAGTTCAACCATGCAAGAAGAATATACCTTATAGCCTTAATCCCAATGCAACTTAAAATCAAGTCCAAGAAACTTGATTTCTTTCCTGAAAGTCATCAACCAAGAAATTAATAGGTTACATATAATCTGTTACAACCTTCTTTTCCTGATATATAATTGGTTTTATTTTTTTTTTATTATTTTCTGATACAATTTATTCGCAAGTTTTATATTCCAGCCAATAAAAGGAAGCCCATTATCAGAGATAATTATTTTCCTTTTCCCGCCAGTTGATCTATAACTTAATCCCATGTACTTGCGCGCGTATATACGATAGCTCATATAATATGCCAGAGTTACAATACTATTAAAGATTACAATACCCAGTGGGTGTTTGGCGCCATCTGCATGGCAACTTTTGTTTACTCCTTCCAGTCGGTTTAACAATATCGAAATAAATCATTATGGATAATATTTCACTCGATAAATAGGTCACCTAGTCTAAATATGGTAGATTTGTACGTAAACCATATATTGATATTGTGATGTTCTCTCGTCCTTTCTTTAAAAATATGTTACTTGACCAGGTACGTTGGTGGCAGAATAAAAACACAGCTTGAGTTTACTTTAACTCATTCTGTAACCACCCCCCCCCCCCCCCTCCTCCAACCGCCCAAGCTATCTATGTTGTCACGAAAACAGTGTTGTATTACTTCTATAGATATACCATGGTCTGTTTATTAAACTTTTTTGTCTTTTTTTCCAGTTGACTAATTTGATTTATGTTCGTTCAATTTTTGCAATATCATTCATTACTTTCCGGACAAGTGGTCGGATACATTTGTAAGTCTGTATTCATCATATATACTGGTTGATCGTGGTATTACACCCCGAGGGGAGGGCGGTACAATAAATCTTCATGCCATAGTATTATGCTGACTATACATATTTATCATAACGAATTTGAGACAAGAAAAAGGAATAACAGTGATGGTTGTCATGGTAATATTTAAATATGAATATGACAGTTATGATTCATAAACGACTCAATTCACGATGATAGAGACGGGCAAATTGATGGAGAAAGATTGAAAATCGTATAGAAAAATGTTGACATTTTTTTTTTATTGAAAAAAAATCATATTAATAGTTTTAAAACCAACTCGAGGCAAAGTTTAATGTGTTTGGTCATAAAGAGAGAAAGTGATCGATTGGGAAGCCTTGCCGAAGACATTTTTGTTTTATTGTAAATTCAAATCTTTTAACTTTTTAAATCATTTTAGTCAGTTTTAATTGGGCTGTTATTAAATATTTAATATACTGTCTGCTTGAGCTGTTTTTGAGTAAAAGGTGCGGTAGAGGTTACAATATATCATAAGGAGTTCACTTGGTTCATTATTGACACGAGTTTGACGTTCCTTTGCTCGTTTTATTAGACGAAAGCGCCGCAACATGTTAAATGTATTTTGAAGATGGTTCCCACCAGGTGTAAAATGTCATGTGCTCCCCGGGGAGGGGGATATCCCTACATCCCTTCTTCTTGGGGAGGGGTGAATCCGTTTATCACCCTTACCCTGTAAGACATGCTAAAATGGAGGGTGCTTTGAAGTAAACTCTGGTACATTATTTTGTAAAGTTTAAAGTTGGAACAACGTTGAAAACTAATTTTTAAGTTACATGCATGTCATATAGCATGCATGTATAGCCTATACTGACTGTACACTAAGAACTCTTTATATATTATGTAGCCTACTGACTGTACACTAGGAACGTTTTATATATTTATGTCTCCTATCATGACTGACTGTACACTATATGAACGTTTTTATACATTTATGTTGCCTACTGAATGTACACTTCCAAGTTTATGTAATATTATGTCTGCCAGTTGGTGGTAGGGAACTGAGACTTCTTGATTTTAGTCAAGGGGATTGGCTAAATCTAATATATACGTTTTTGCGCCCCTGATTCTCAAGCAGCTAATGGTAATTTTACGTACCTCCACAGACTGCGTTCAAGAACTGATTTGGAAGCTTTAACGGTTTAATCAGATTACCAACACTTTTTTTCAGTATCATTCGGCTGTTAAAATATTGAAATAAGCACCAAAATTGATACTAACTCTCCTTAATTCATGAACAAATCCATAAGTCATTTTTGTACTCATTTTTTATTTTGAAACATCTTATATTATTTACACTCATTTCCAATTTCTATTCATATATAATTTTGAAATTCTTCTTACAATTTTTCTGACTAATTTGGAACTTGTAATGTAATCGTCCGATTTCCAACTTATTATTTACCATTAATTGACTAAATACTCAAAATATACCCAAATTCTCCAAGAATAACTAAGGAATAAGATCAAGCCACGCTCACTGCGAAATAATTAATTAAACAAATATACCATGCACTTGGTTATATGAAGCGTAAAATGTCGTATGCTATTTATACGTTGCTATGAGAGAAAACAACATGAAGAAGAGGTTCCTATTGAACTCCATACATGCGCGTAACTTCATATTCATGTATTAAATTTCCACATTTGTCTTTAGGCAAACAACAGGTGTGACATTAACTAAAGACTTTGTTACGTTACGCCGTAATGTTTCCTATTGATATTTTCTTTTTACCTATAGATCGAGGACTTACAAGAACACACCCATGTAACATATATCTTACAAAAAAAGAAAGAAAGATAGAAATAAAGAAAGCAAGAAACAGATATTTAAACGGAGATAAGAGAAAAGAGACATTAACCAGCGTGTGCAAAGCATTCCGTGTACTATTGACGATGTTGACCTATGCCACAGCATGCAACATGTACAGACTACATGCGAGGCTTATAGTAATGTGCACATGATTTCAAAGATAAGGCTGAGGGGTGAGGGGTAGGCGGGGGCGCAAAATAATATCGGTAAAAGTAGAAGGATTTTTCGCGCGTGCTAAATTGTTCTAATGTGTATCCTATTTTGAGCAAAATATTGTTCTGTCACTGATTTTCAGTGCCAGAAATATTTCAGAAAGAGAGATGTGGGCACTCTCCGACCACACCCCCTCTATGGTGTTATAAAACATGACACAAACTAATTAAAACAATTAATACCTAAATGTATGTTTCAAAGGAAACTTTCATCTTACAACCAAAATATATAATCTTTTCTTTCCACTGTTACTTGGACGCGCAACTCTCGCCAAAGTAGTAATTTGAAACCTGTAAATACTAAACACCAAAACCACGACAATTGTCCTTTACTATCCATTCCATGCAGGAGAAAAGAAAAGAAAGGAAAAGACAAATGTTCCCGAGGGGTCCATGATTTTAATGTCAATATGTTGATATTTGATGGTCATATTTATTTCACCAAAGAGGGTGTGGTACGATAGTAAATGCTAGCAGGTGGTTACGACAGAAATAGTACAAAAGCTACCATCGAGAATGATGTAAGCACCAGAGAAGCTTGGTAATTATTACAATAAAACAGACATTTTGAAATTAAAAGTGAAATCGTCGGCAAATAAATGCATTGGAGGGTGAAAACGTGTTTTGTACTTCTAGTTGGAGTGGTGTCTGGAGTTTGCGGTCAAGACTACAGGGGTGATAGTAAGTTAAATAAAAAGATTATACATTTTTTAAGTGTTTGTGAAACTAATTGGAAAAATTTTTTAAAATTGAAACAACTGTTCTGGTTTTTGCTTTTTTAGTTTCAAGTTTTTAAGTCAAGTAGTGACTTAACAGTTAAAAGTTAAAATACCATACTTGTGCTTCGTATGTGTCCTGTAAAACAATGGAATCACTAATTCAGCAATGTTCAAAGTTGATTAAATTGTTAATTAAATGGTTAATTAGTATTAAAAGTTAATAATTTTTTTAAAATTATTATCAGAAACGTTTATCAAAGGTGAAAATAAAGGCTACGAGAGTGGTGCAGTTTGATAGTTTGTTTACGTGTGTCTTCCAATGTTCGATTGATTTAATAAAATAGACGAGTTACCTCAGAAAGGTGTGTTATGAATGTATAAGCCGTTCAATAACGCAATTAACACATGCCATTGATACTATTTAAAAGTTAGCAAACCATTTCAAACTGTTAGTTTATATATGATTTATCTGCTAACATAACAACGGCAAATGCTTCCTTATCTTATAATTGGACTGACATGAAAGACTTCATACCTTTTGATTCTAAATAGGTCAACTTGATTTACACGAAGCATATATCATAAATTGTAAATGAGTAATGGCTGACCATGCACACTTACATCTTTAAGCATTATGTGTAAACATGGTCTGCATATGTAATGTGATTATAGGTAGTAAACGTCGTGTTACTAATATGATAATAGTTATCCATTTCCGCCAATAAAATCAGTTAAACTTATTACCAATTGTCACAGATTTGACATCATTTATTCAGTTTCTGCTGTCTATACAGATTATTTATTCTGTCGTTGAACTCCTTCATGTACGTGCATCATGACCCGGTAAACTACTTACAAAGACTTCCTCCAATTGAATCCATTGATTGACAATTATGATATATAACAGACTAATGGTCCATGATAATTTAAGCAGTTTCCGAAATTTTGACGGAAGTAAACAATATCGATTATTTACTAAGCAGAGTTTATGGCTCCTTGTACTTTTACTTGTCCGAGTCACATGATTATGACCAACTTAAGTAATGCTGATCTAGAAGAGTATTATCTTTGTCAAGTAAAGGGGCCTACCTGGACCTCTTGTTTACTCCATGGTCCTTTTGAACGTAAAAGAGCCTTCTATGCTTCCTCTCACTACAATTACGTCATTTCCGTGTAGCCCCCCCCCCCACACCCCTGTCACCCCCTTGTTTGTTAAATATGCAATAGAAACGATAAATTCTAACCTCCGTTTGTGATTTGCTTTCTATATCGCATGTTATTGTGGATATAGCAGTTCATCATTTTGCGACACCCTCACTACAAGATAAGAAACTTTACGACATTCCTCGAAACCACTATCCTTTTTGCAATTTGTTTCATTATTGCATGAATAATGTTGCTGGAACAAGGCACATGCAGGTCGCTTAAAAAGATGTTCCTTATTCTACCTATACATTGTTATCGATAGCGGGCATTTTTCCCATCTTTTTGAATTTACGAAATTTAGTTGGACGTGATGAACCAGTCAACTCACCCGCACTACCTCTCCAATCTCCGCTGGAGTTGCGACACTGCCCGAGTGATATCACTGTTACTATGGAGCCGTGTGAAAGAAGTGACGTCATAGAGATAAGCTGGGATGAACCAATAGCTACATCCGAGACCACTGACGTCGCCCTCATATCCCAAAACGTCCGGTCTGGGACTGTGTTTCACTCGGGGGAGGTTAAGACTGTGGAATATATTTTCGAAGACCAGTTTGGCCAACGAGTTAACTGTACATTCTCTGTGTCGGTTCTGCGAGGTACGATATCTTATAACAGCATAGCAACAGGGGCTTTGAGAACCAAATTAGGCCCCAGTGATGTGAACATTACCCGATCCCCTTTTCTGTAGTGTTCAAAAATCCATGGAACTTTCATAACAAAGAGAATATATTGTCCATTATCTTTTATTTTCTCGATTCCAACCCCCACCCTTATTTACCTTAGGCCCCAACTGTATCCTCCCGACCCCCTCTCGTCAGGCCTACATGACAAATTTATTAAAGCTGAATTTGGAGTTGGATATAATGAATGTTTGTGTCATTATCCATTATAACCGCCATTGTTCTTGTTAGGTGATTTACGCGTATAAAACAATTTGGTTGCTCGTAGTCACCGAATCATTACCTAACTAATCCACAGCGCAGAAATGTTTGCCTCCCGCACATTATATGTGTTTTATGTTTTTATTTGCAAATCTTTGACATTAATACCTTTATAGTTTAGTATAGATATTGATTTCGTTATTTTCAGGTAAACCATCTTTCCTTTCATAGACCAGTACTGCATCAGTAATGTTTTCAATGTGTATCGTATGTTTTGATATCCATATCTATTTTGTCATCTTAGTCCTTTTCACAAATTGAATCGTCTCTCTCCATTGATCAATTAATAAAAAACAAAAGATCCCAGTTAGTTGTTTAGCCTATTCATTTGTATGTTTAACATAATGCCCTAAACGCATGGAAAAGGAGGAATGTTTGCGATGGAATCGAGAGCTAAGAAAGTATCTCCGTACAAAAAGTTGAACTGTAACATATTTGGAAATAAAAACAATCCTATAAGCACGGAACGCCTCCTTTCTTGGAAACCCGGAAGTGGATCATCACACACTTCTACCGTGTTAATTAAACGCTGTTAATTATATATAGATGGGAAACTGAATGATTTGATAGGAGACATGTAAGTATCGTCGTTCGTAAAACCTAAAATCAGTATTTTTCTTTTCTCTTTTTTTTTCCCCGTTTAACTCAGCTCCAAGTATATGCTTCATAACACACGGACCCCACATAGTATCTTTTGATGGTTACCAATATGGATTCCGATCAGACTGTATGTATACGTTAGTTGAGAGTTGTGGAGAAACAGAACTACCGTACTTTCAGGTGATGGGGGACTTCCTCGCCCTATCAATGGAGGAAGAGAGGTACGCTCTAAGAGAAATACGCCTCTACTACAAACAGAATGAATTTATAATCCGGCAGGGAAGAAAAGTTCTTCTGAATGGAGTCAAAATAATTTACCCTCTGGTGGACTTTGATGGCGTCAGTATTTACTGGAACAATCCCAACAACGTAAGTAAATAAAAGTGAATGTCGTTCCAGAATTCTATATGTATGGATACTACGAAAAAATTATGATGGTTTAAAGTAATAAATCTGGATAAAGGTTAGACAGACACAGTAACTTATACAGAAACTTAACAGAACAACAATTTATTTCTCACAATTTATATCCCCGTCATGTGCAGCGAGAATATGTCAGCGAAAATCAAAGGTATATGAAACTGTAATTATTAGCCTATATACAAAGAGATGGGAAAAGATTGATGAAATTGGATAAAACTTAATTGATTGAACTTTTGAAAAACAATGATAAATATTTACTGTAAAGATATTGGAATATGAGTGTTTCATTCGGATCAACAGCATAAGCAGAGAGCTTATTTGGTTACAAACAGGACGGAAACTATGTTCGGCAGATACATTCAGACAAATGAAACCTTCCTGTATTTATTTAGTTTTTAAGTGTCTTTCGTTATATTTATTTTCGCAGGTTCTAACAACCGACTTCGGTTTATCCATCAAATTTGACGGTGACAAAAATGCCGAGATATTTCTATCAAGTTCTCAACCGGTTTGTGGTCTGTGTGGAACGAATGATTTTGATCCATTAAATGAACAAAATCTTCCGAATGGACAGCAGGTGATAAAAGTTTCATTTTAGTCTGTTTATTTACGAAGCAGACTGCAATTAAACCAAATTGACCGAGTATCACTCAAAACAAGATCGTATAATCAATTTGATTCTCTTTTTTCCCCTTTTAAATCGACTTTACTTCAGAGTGTGACATTCATTTTTTTCTAGTAAAGTGTATGAACTGCATTGGAATGAGATTGTAGTATCGAATAATATCAAATATCAACTCAAGAAAATTAAAACGAAGAAAGAACTTGTAACTTGTTTGAACTCTGTGGTCGTATTACTGGCTTTATTAATTAACATCGACCACAATTGAAACGTTTTGTTACGTAAACAGAACTGATACCAGTAAACGTGAAGATTAATACATAGAAAATATAACAATTCGAAACAAATCGTAGATTTAAAAGAATTATTGTAATTAAATAAAATCCAATCATAAACAACTTTCCATTCGAATCATTAGAATACCAAATCAATCCGATTGAAAAAAAAAAACATCAAAAATATTATAAAACACTGTCAGCGAAAGTACCAATCGATCTAACGCTGATCATTCTAATGGCAATCATGAAATCTTTGCAAACGAAAGTATCAGTTTTGTTTTCATTCTGTCAGAAATATATTGAAGTGATCTAAACCAACATTTCAGGTATCAACAGAAAATGAAAGCACAAGTCTTAGTTTATTGTTGAAATTAATACTGATAGTAGAATGTACCTTTTACAACATACACTTGACCTATTAGTGGTATAGGAGAGGGGATGTGGAGGCTTCCCTTACGGAGGTTTCTCCTGTGCCTATCCGCAACTGCTTCGAATATTATCATTTTACTGCCTGCTCTTATCCAGACTGGTTCTCTAACTACCTTTGTGGATGCCTGGGCTAGTATTACATGTGATGCAAGCAGCGCCCTTACCAATGAATGCCCGGACAATGGCACAGAGAGGGAGGCAGGTGTCCGGCAGTGTGGGGCGTTTTATGACGAAAAATCTGGTAAACATTACATTGTGCATCTTACATCTTATAGTCATAGTTTATTTGCACAGTATAGTCAGGGGAGCAAAAGTTGTTCAACATATTCCTGACCAACACAACTTCCCCCTATAAGCAATAATAAATCAACGAAAATGTGGATATTATGTAAGGAAGTGCAACAACAATATATGTCTTTATCCAAAGTAAAATTTAGTTGTGCATGCATACATGTAGAGTCTATAGTCTTTATTCAAGCCCTATTATATATCGTTGGCAAACTTTATAAACATTTGTGTGCGCCCTCCTCATCATAATTGAAGTTACGTAATAATTTCACACGGTGTATCAGTAGATGCTAAATTGGTGTGCGTTTGAGAAATATGTTTCTTTCCCTCAAAAGTCAAATGTAAATACTTCCTATCCATGAGCCGAACCAAATGTCTTTCTGACAGTACCGCAGGCAATTTACGACAGTGTTTATGGTGAATTAACGCAGATTCCAGCTGCTGTTATAGAGGTTACGCCCTGTTTTTATAGTAGATTTAGGCTAGGCCTTAGGCCAAGATAGCTTATTAAATGTTAGGCGCACAGAACCTAGGCGGCTTAACCTAGGCTAAAGCATGTGCTTAGTTATATATAGACTTTACTGGAAATATTTCTGTAAGTTGTATACAATTCTAATGTTTGTGTAGGTCTCAGGCCTATCTAAAAAGGGGTTTTAAGCAGAATGTCAGATGGTAGAGTACACCATTTTAACAACATTTGAATGTAGTGAATTCCATTAGTCCCAACGTGAATTTTTTGTCACTGCTTTTGCAATGTGTTAAGAATATGCACATTTACTTGTATGTAGTTTGACTTTAAAGAAACCCTGAGCAATTTCTATTGCAGTATATAAAGGCTACAAATAAACACATTTCTTAGTTGTTCTTAATTCTTTTGATCAAATGGGGATCTTCAACAAAGGCACAAGTGAGGCTAACAACATTTGGCTGCAGTTGGCCAGTAACATGAAACATTTCTGTTTGACTAACTTAGGCCCAGACTAGTTAAAACAAAAATAGGCCTATAGGTACACTGATTGTACAACCACTTTCTCTATGCTCATATTTTTAGTTGTATAGTGTGTTAAAAAAAACCATGTTGTTATGTGGTTTAAATGTTCGGCTGTCCAGAATTTCACTATTTCTCTGTCAAAAGCACATTTTGGTATTGTTATATCATTACATGTCTTCAATATGACTTGTTAATTATATTTTAATTACAATATGTTACCGATCAATACATTGTTTTAAGCATCTTGTTATTTTAACATGTTATAGTTGTGCTTGAGCTAGCTATAAAGTTAATGACCAATAAACAACATGTTAAAATACATCAAACTAGACAGTATCTAATTTTTGTCTTTGTTTCAGGTCCGTTTGGAGATTGCTTTCTACATGTCAATGAAGTTCCACTTTACGACAGCTGTATTGAGAATGTCTGTGCATTCCCGTTGGACGACTCACTCCCATGTGACTACTATGAACATTTTGCACAGATCTGTGGTGTGGCAGAGGTGCTGGCCACTGATTGGAGGCAAGGCATTCCACCAGTATGTGGTAAGGATGTCCGAATGCACCCTGTGGGCCCCCAAACACTACCCCACACTCCTCCCTCCCCACCAACAATTTCCACATTTTCAAGCAAGTGTGGCGCCCCTATGGTCAGTAATTTCAACACCACTGATTGGTCTGATTCCTTTTTATTTTTATTTTTTTTCAAACCGTGGTAAGCACTAAGCAATAGTTATTACTCATATGTTCCCTGACTGTTAGTCCATGCACAGCAAAACACCAGCTAGGCCTGTTAATCCCCAGCTGCTGTATACAAGGCAACACAAAGTATCTTTGCCTTGAGAGTAACAGGGAACAGGAGATTCTGAGTGGGAGTGGTGAAGACCATTATTTCTGCCACATATGTTTCCAATGGTCAAGGAACTAATAATTGTCACCATTAAAGTATTTAGCCTCACAATGGATTATCTAATCTACATAAACCATCCTCAATGATGTGTGAATAATTTGGATGCATTGTTTGTAGAACCTTGGGCAAAGTTCAATTGATACAAACTTACTGTTGGCATGCTGAAGTTGGAACTAATACCTTCTAAAGTGTGTTTACTACCTATAACTAGGATCATATTATATTAGACTCTTTGACTTTATTATACAGACCGTCAAATTTTGTCACACTTCACTATTGTTGAAAGGCACCAACTACATATTTAAATGTATGGCAGAGCTAGAAGTACCGTTAAAGATGGACCTTATACAGTCATTAGCTGCCTATCCATAATTCAGAAAGGTTTGACTTTTGCAAATCAATTTCAAGCCCTACTTCTTTGTGGCTTCTAGGTCCATACAACTCCATAGCTGGGAAACTTTCATACTCAAAATAAATGTAACAGCTGCTTCGGTTGACAGCCGTACAACACCCCTCAGCCCATCCCTTCTTTTTAACCCACAGTATTTTGCTCTATCAACTCTATTATTGTCATTGAAAACATCCTTTCTCTGGGACATGTATAGATGCATCACCTCCAGCAGTAACTTTTGCTTAAAAATCTGATTTCAATTCCATTTATATTAAAACAATTGCTTCTGTATCACCAGTTTGATGTAATTTATTCAAGTCAATTGCAATTGGGCCTAAAACTTCCAGAAGAACTATCTTTGATTTGTTAATTATTAATATTTCCATATTTCGTGAATTTAAACCTACCTCATTTTAAACAATTGACTTTCTTCATGACAGAAATGCAATGTCCAGTTGGTATGTCACTTTCAACATGTGCTCCAGCTTGCCCCCCAACCTGTGCAGAGCCCAGCGGACCGGAGGAGTGTGATATGCCCTGCATCGAAGCATGTGTCTGTCCTGAAGGCCAGCTCCTAGACGGTACCACCTGTGTTGAGCCCAGGGACTGTGGCTGCTTCTTACACACTGGAGAGTATATCAGTGTAGGTTCAATCTCAGAATGCAGATGCTGTGAAATGCTTATATATTTCAGTGTTTATCCTCAATGTGGTTGTGGTATTTTCATATTTAATATTTCAATTTCTAACAACAGTCTACCTAATACTCTGCCCTGTCATCCCCCCCACTTCTTCCCCCCCCCCCATTCTCCCTCACTGTTTGTGCTTGTCTCTAAATAACATATATTGTAGGTCAGCTTTCAAAACGGCTCTAAATAAAAAAAATCCATTCAGAATGCATAAAAATATTAATAAAATAATATTTGAGGTATTCTTAAGAAGAGAATGACTAAACCCATCCCCTCCTTCTCTTCCACCCGTTCCCCTTCCTCCATCCTCTCTGCATCTCACATCTCATCCATCCACACTCTTATGTGTTTCCTTCCTAATCCCCCTCCTTTCTATCTCCCCTTCACCTTGATCATAATTTAACCACCTGTCCCCCCCCCACCCCCTGCAAATTTGATCTTGAATTATATTGTTGCCTCTCTGTTTTATCTCTTTACTCTTTGCTCTATCTAATTTTCCTCCAAAGAAGATCCTGCTAGGATCAAAGTGTCAAACAGTGAAACTTAATAGAATAAACATATTTCATTTTTTTCTGGGTCCTCTTACAGCCAAGTTAACTTTGTGAGACCACTAGCATCACAGTACTACTTTATTTTAACAGGCCGCAATTTGTCTTTGTTCCATTCATTGTTTTCTCCTTTGCACCAATGAATTTTGTTTCTCTTTTACATACTACAACATAAGAAGTATCGAAAACAATAAACAGGATAGTTACATTTTCTGTTACATTCCATGGCAGAAATTCCAAGAGTGGACTTCTCCTTTCTGTACAACGAGGTGTTACTGTGAGGGTCCTGGAGAATTACAGTGCAGGAACTACACATGTAACGAGAATGCAGACTGTACCATTAACAGGGCAGGGATGAGAACTTGTGAATGCCACGAAGGGCTCACAGGAAATGGGGAAATTTGTGTGTCAGGTAAGAGGGACCAAGCATTGTCAGAAAGATGTTATGTAATAAACAACTCACTTAGAAGCATAAAGTTTTATTTGGAAAGGTTGCTATCAAACAACCATTTTAGCCAGATTATTTTCTTTAAATCTACAGAGCTTAACTTATTCTTTGGATAGGCTCCTAGTTAATAACTTCTTACCGGACACAATGGTCTGTCGTCATGTGGAAGGATAACACTTTTTATATCGTGTTAACCAACGTGGAAAAGAACTTTGCAAAGTATTGGGAAATACCACACATGTACAAAAGGGCCATTGAAAATTTCAATGGGTCAACTGTCCGTCAAAATATTCGTTAAAACGTTTAAAACCTTCATTAAAACTCTGCATGAACTATTGTCTGAAGAATTAGATTCGTAATCAGTATCTGTAAAACAATATTTCCATCTGCTCCATGATTCACGCTACTTCTAGAAAAACAGTCACCAACTAATACTCCAGTCTTCCTGAAAACATACTTATTGGTTTGAACTATTAAAGTCACACTATTAACACAAACCACATCTTCGTGTTCAACTGTCACAGCAAAGTGATACTGTTGATAATATGTTTGCTTAAGTATTAATAATGAGTTTTGAAAAATGTGATAAAAACATGTAAATGAAGTTGCTCTCATAAATTTGTACACATTTACTCGTATAGGTGAGCTAATATGTTTGAGTTGAATATGCAAATTGTGTCATACATATGCATATCGTGTCATTCATATATGCATTTTACAACATTTTCAGACTGGGGTTTATGCCAGATCTGGGGCGATCCTCATTACGTGACCTTCGACGGAAAGAAGTACGACTTCCAAGGAGGTTGCCAGTACACCCTGGTCAAGAAATGTAAAGGACGAGATCTTCCAAACTTCCATCTTATTGGAGATAACAAAAGGAGAATCCCAGGGGAAAGAGTATCCTATCAGAGAGAGATAATATTGAGGTACAAAGGTCACGAGTACGTCATCAGGAGACACCATGTGTCTGTAGATGGTGTCAAAGTCACCTTTCCATTGCTTAATCATGCTGGAGTCACTGTGCACTACGACGTACCATTTACGGTAGGTTGAGCATACTAGTGTAGTAGTGATTAGCACATTATTAATTTATCCTTGTCATTTTGTCTTGCAAATTTCTGACATGAACAGCTCGGTTAATTTCTGTTCCTGCTTGTCTCATTGATGATAATTCATTCTTGTTTTAGCGTACATGTCACCACCAGAGTGCATCTCATGTGTAAAAAAGAGCTCTGAAGCAGACAGTACCCTCCTTTTCCTGTAACTCTTAATAACTGAAACTTTTGTCTGTGTTTGTTTCTGAAAAACATTGCACACCAAAATTGAAAATTTCATCTCAGGTTGATGGATTAAACCTTTATATGAAGGATTGAATATTACATAACTAAGAAATATTACAAGGTTTTTGTGTTGTTGCATGCTGTATCTTACTCGCAACGTATAAAAGCAAAGTTAAGTGACAACAACAACGAGAACATATTAATAGTATTGCTAAGGGAAAAACAAGTATAAAAGTATTGATGTTTAGCCTCTAGTGGTTTATCCCAGACAAGGACAATAACCATCACAAGAGGAAGTAAAATTATATTCCTCTTTCTACTTTTAGTTTGGTTTCTTCTTCAATTTAATAGGGAAACTTTCCATACGATAGATTTACATATAAATTTCATTCAGAAACATTGCAAGAATTAGGAATGCAAAATGTGTTTTACAAGTGTTATTGATAAGATTGATGTGGTTATTATTGTGCAATGAATGTTAGCAGAGGGTTGGCATAACTTATTTCTTGTCTTTGAAGAATCAATGAAGGACATAAATTTTCTTGAGTACTGTATTTTTTGTGCCTAATAATGCTTTAATGTTTTCATCTATTAACGAGCATCATTTGGCTTTTGTTTGAAACTTTCATTTCTTAGACCGTAGAGACAGAGTTTGGCTTAAAGTTTAGATACAACCAGCGTACTGACACAGAAGTTTACCTGAGCAATGAATTTGCGTCCAAGGTGTGCGGACTCTGTGGAAATTTCGACGGCAACAAGAAGAATGATTTTACCAAGCCAAATGGACAGAGAGTAAGATACTATCATTTAGACTTGTTTATTACCTACCTTAGACCTGACATTTGAATCCTAGCTGGACTTAAATTTATTGAGAGGCAAACTGAAATGTAAAAAGAAAAGAAAAGAGGGACAAACTGGGGAAATAATTCCTAGAAGCTTTCTGTGGGGAATCAGTTGTAAGATGAAAGATATACAAGTATCTCATTGTCAGCAGATTTAGCTTAGATAAAGTGTTAAGAAACTTTCCAAAAATATGAGTTACACAATTTGTCGAAACTGTGGATGTTCTGCTGTGTGCTTTAATAAGTCATCTTTTCCTCTATTGCATTATATCCCACCAATCCTGGAAAGGGATTAATTTATGAGTAAATAGTAATTAGTAATTGAAAAAAAGTATTAAATCAGTCACCAAGAATGAAACAAATGTTTTTCAGTTAATGCTGGGTAAGGTACCTACTTTAATATCATGCAGTTAGACCTGTCTGTATATTATGGCTACAATACTCGAGAATACAACTATCTAAATAATCACATGATCACTCCTTCTATGTATAAATTTCATCGGCACCTTACTTTTGCTTTTATCATTCCTAGCATGGCAGAGCGAGAGTGTTTGCTCAGTCCTGGTTGGTTTCTGGCGACCCTGAATGCGAAAACGATGAAGATGATTACATCCCGACAGAAGATGACTTAGATTTTGAATCAGATCCGTGTCAATTTGCAGATTCGTCGCAGGTCTCAGAAGCAGAACAACTCTGTCAGATACTATCTCCAGATGATGGTAAACCTCTTAGAGTCTCAACAGTCTCTTAGTCTCAATATTCTCATAATTTATAATTATACATAATGAACCATTTTCATTCCAATCTTTCATCTTACAAAGTCTGTATGATTGTCTTTACTTGAAGCTCAGTGGCTGTCTTTGGCAGAACTATTTTGATATGCCAAAATTGCAGTGCTAGTAATGTTTCTATAACTTTTCTGGTTTTCAAGATATTCACCTTTAAAATATGATTAATCTCTGGAATGCTCCTTTAAGACTAAATTGATGATGACATCAGCTTCTCGGTTCAATGGTTATGTTTCTCAGTGGTTATCAGCTTAAATGAATTGGTTATGCTACTCAGTGGTTATACAGTAGTCTTCTCAGTGCAGTGGTTATGTTTCTCAGTGGTTGTGCTATTCATTGGTTATCATCTTATCAGTGCAGTTATGTTTGTCAGTGGTTATCTGCTTCTCAGTACAGTGGTTATGTTACTCAGTAGTTATTGGGTATCATCTTCTCAGTTCAGTGGTTATGCTACTCATTGGTTATCAGCTTTTCAGTGCAGGACTAAATGGTTATGCTGACGGATTATTTTTTAAGCTCTAATAGCTCGACCAAAACATGTTCTTTTGGCTTCACATGAATAACAGAATACCCTTGGGTGAAATTCAACACCATTTGCCCTGGACATAATGAAATCTCTCCTGTGAGTAAACTGTTCAGAACCATTTGATGTTGAATGGATTATTTGTGGATGCATGGATCGCTCACAATGATATTTAATTAGCAGTTTGCATATTACAGTTGTCCTATCTGATAAATTAAATCTATTTTCCGATAATTAGAATGTTTTCCCTCTGTTTTGTAGACCGTCTGCGATCCTGCCATCAAGTAGCCGATTCATCCTTTTACTACGAGACCTGTAAGTATGACCTCTGTGCGACCCTACCCGATCAGACTGTTCTCTGTGACAGCATTGAAGAGTTCCTGATTGCCTGCAGAGAGGCTGGAGGAGAGCCAGGCAACTGGCGGTCAAGCGTCCCTCAATGCCGTGAGTAGCTTTCGTGCCCGGTGTGTCCATCCTATAATTCTTTATCAAGTTTAGCTCATTTACCGAGTGGAACAACCACAGTTTGCACTGATTAATTGTTTATTAAAACCTATTAATGTTTACTTACTACAGTTAGAGTGGATAAATGTTGACAAAGTATTGACTACACCATCCCATACCCCACAACCTCTGCTCTGTAGAGTAGTATGTTTGTTATATCTCAACAGTTTTGATCTTTTCCCTTGGTCCAATATTTTTTTATTTTCCATTTTCGAAAATTGTATAGATGTCGCCAACCTCCACACAACTTAGTTACATAGATGGCTATATACATTTTTAATAACCACAGCATTAATTGTGCTAGTTGTTTTTCTTCTAAGGCAGTCCCACTTTGAGAGTGTACCTGATGCCCCCCTCATGCCCCCCCAACTATTCAAACGCAACATCTCCTGAGATACACACATTATATGATAGCAGTTTCTGATCTGGTCCTTGTGTATCTCTTTGCCATTATTGCAGCATTCGATTGTCCAGTTGGCTTTGAATATTCCCGTTGTGGGTCCAGCTGCCCCAACACATGCACAGAGAGGAATAGAACAGCCACCTGTGAGGATAACTGTCAGGAGACCTGCCTCTGTCCAGAGGGTCAAGTACTGGATGGTAACCACTGTGTGTTTGAGAACGAGTGTGGTTGTCTCCTGGAGAGTGGAAGATACATATCCGTGAGTTTTCTTAACCTCATTCGACGCCATTGAATTTCATTCGTTGAACTCAACATGGGTAACGTGTGTGTGGCAAAAAAAGAAGAATAGTCGTCCCCTGACAAGAAAAGCTTAATTTTGAAAAGTCAACAAGTTTGCTTCAAATAATGCTTTAAATTGTTTACACTTTGCTTTATATGTAAATGTTTCAGCAAAGCTAGCCACATTTCTGGTAGCATCATATATGATCATCAAGGAAAATTATATCTTAAAGCTTGGCAATATTTGATGGAATAGATCTGGTAACTGCAGAGTGATATGTCGATATATATCAAGATTATATAAATGTAAATAAAAACCTTCAGTGGGGTATTTACCAAAAATGGCCAGCCCCCCCCACACACCCCTACCTATTTGGAAATTGTTCTGCCAACATTGTTATAATACACCAAGAGTTATCGTTCATTGCAAAATTGATCAATTAATTGCAGAGAGGAGAAACATGGACGTCAAATAATTGCACCGAGCTCTGTACCTGTGAAGGAGGACATCTCGAATGTGACTACGTTTACTGCGATGAGAACGCCCAATGTGTCATAGAGGACGGGGAGAGAAAATGTCGCTGCGATGAAGGATTCGTCAGTCACGGACAAAAGTGTATTCCAGGTTTGACGCCACTCCACATGTTGACATGTTAAACCAATCTATGAATGTTGTTCTATTTAGTAGGAGACTTGTTCTTTGCTGTTTGATCAGTTTCTGTTAGGTTAATTGGTTTCCTTTAGTACGTACAACAGATATCCAGATTGATTAGCTCGACGTGTCTTCCCTGGGGATTAATTTAGTCCAGGGTTGTATTGAATGACAACTGGTGTTACTCCTATTCAAATGTTACACAAAGTACTCTAAACTGGATAAAGGCCAGTTGTTGGAGCTGAAGAGTGGTTTTTTTATCTTGTTTGAATTCTGTAGATGCAATGTGTGCAGTGTATGGTTACCAGACTCGGTCTATTGCACAATGTTGCTGACTTTTAACCTCTGTCCTAATGGAGAGTTACCCCTAGTTAAAATGCATGTTGTGTTGCAAACTTAAAAGAGAAAATGTCATAAAAAATCAAAATGCTGATGAAGTCATCATTAAATTCCCAGGTAGCACAACCATTTCAACAGCCCAGGGAGAGATCGTTGAGAATACCATTGACTTAAAGGAAGCAATGGCAAGCTGCTCAGATCAACCTACAGTAGCTACCGTAATGAGGAGGAGGAGGAGGAGGTTATATGAGGAGGTTCAGTAGGTTAATATGGTATGCTTTGGTGCATTTGTAACACCTACGTGTCATGATGATTCTTTCCCTCCAGAAACCGGAATTTGCCTCGTCTGGGGACGAACACATTTCCTTACCTACGATGGTGTTAGCCATGACTGGCGTGGTGAATGTGTTTACACCTTCGTCCAGACCTGTGGAACTCTACCTGCTGGCCTGAAGGAATTCCGTCTGACCGGGGACTTCGATCCTCTCACAGTGACGAAGAAGATCTTTGGTCTCAAGAGGGTCCGTCTTGATTATGAAGGTCACGAGTACAGGATCGAAGAGAACAGAGTGCTCTTGGATGGGTTGGAGGTCACCCTTCCTCTCAGACATAATGGGGTCAACATATACCTCAGACCAATCTTCACGGTAACCACAGGTCTCTCCAGTATGGGTGTCATTGAAGTATAACTCTGAGAACAACAGCATGTTCATAGCATTCCTCTCAGTATTACTTTCGTTAGAGAACCACAGCAGAGGAATTGTCTCACAGTATTTATATCGTTTGACATATTTTTCAGGATGCTGCAAATGAAATTTTATATGATCTATAATGAAGAAAAGGAAATGCTGGGTTTGGTTGGTCATGTTTGCGTGAGCTGGGGCCTTTGTGACGTTGCTAGTTTAATTGTTCTTGTAAGATGCAGAAATGTCTAAAAACTAAACTATAATTAAACATCCACCTTATGGTGACAGTGATTGGTATAAGCTTAACTCATAGTCATTTTGTTTTCATAAAAGTAGTATTATATAAAAGTATTAGAATTATTACAAAATATTTCATAGACTGGATATGAACTGAATCTAAGAAACGCAACATACTTTAATTTTCATCGGTGTCCTGATGATTACTCATGCATCATGTTCACAACATATTATATTTCATTTCTGTCTTTTGGTTTTTGGTCCTCAGATCCTAGAAACAGACTTTGGACTGAGAATTCTGTACAACCAGAATGCTAACTTTAGAATGCACCTGATTTCTGACTATGGTGGTGCAGTCTGTGGCCTGTGTGGGAACTTTGACGGCAGGGAGGACAATGACTTCACCATGCCTGATGGTTCTCTGGTGAGTTTCTTTAATAAAATATTTTTTGACTTTATATAATTTTAAAGGTTCTGTCATTTTCATTTCCTATTCAAGCTTAAATAACATGCTATTGTGAGACTTTATTTTGTGCCTATTTTTCTAGTTGTTTTTTGGGTAATTTGAATGAAGATTTCTTCATCATAATTCTCAGTATTGGTCAGTCTATGTCACATGTGAACTGTCTCTTCACTCCTCCAGATGTATTTCGTTCTCTTCGAAAATGTTGAAATAAAATTGACCCGAATTCAAGAATTTCATACATATGTTTGTATCCAATGATGTGACACTGTTAAAACATGTACAGACTGCATGGTATAATAACATGTTTACCTTGGTATGTGGAAATGGACATTGAAAATTGTCAGTGAACGAATATTGTACACTATGACAAGATCTCCCATCAAACTTTTCATCAGTTGACCATCTCTGTCAAAATTAAACTATGACTTATCACTGGCTGACTGATAACAAATTGTCAGTGTCTAACAGAAGAACCAGTTTCCTCTGACAATGTAAAAAGTTAAATGCAACACCCCCACCATTACCTTTTTTCCTTTTTCTGGAAGATTGTAAGGTAGAGATGTTTCAGGAGATGTACCCAGCATGCACCTCTTCAAGTTAATACCACACAGTGCAATTACAGGTCAAAATCTTGACACTGTGCAGTCAGTAAACTTTTCATCAATCCCATGTTAGACTGCGATGTTATATTCTTCATGTGTTACTAGGCAACAGATTTATATGAATTTGGTAATTCATGGGCTGTGAATAATTGTGCAGTTGTCACGGAAACTCCAAATCCTTGTGCGGAGGACAACCATCTTCGGCAGCAGGCTTCGGATATGTGTTCAGCTCTTGACAGTGGTGAGTATATATCCCACAAGTTTCTTTGACTTTTCAACAGATGTCAGAAAGCTAGAGGTTTCTTCAATACAAAGTATTCAATGTCACCCTTCCCTATCTAAGAACTACTGTATTATATGTTGTCATCCCTATTTGTAGTCTCCAGTTGTATTTCAGTAGTCTCCAGTTGTATTTATGTAGTGTCCAGTTGCAGTCTCCAGTTGTATTTGTGTAGTCTCCAGTTGTATTCTCCAGTTGTATTTATGTAGTGTCCAGTTGCAGTCTCCAGTTGTATTTGTGTAGTCTCCAGTTGTATTTATGTAGTGTCCAGTTGCAGTCTCCAGTTGTATTTGTGTAGTCTCCAGTTGTATTCTCCAGTTGTATTTATGTAGTGTCCAGTTGCAGTCTCCAGTTGTATTTCTCCAGTTGTATTTATGTAGTGTCCAGTTGCAGTCTCCAGTTGTATTTGTGTAGTCTCCAGTTGTATTCCTTACAGACAGGGTTTGAAAATTAAAGCAGGATCTCCTTAAAACAAAAGCAATCTGTGACGATTCAATAATCTTCAAAATTTTCAGATGAATTCTCAGTTTGCCGAGGTCCGGCTGATTTTGGTTCCTTCTATGCTGCTTGTGTTGATGACCTTTGCTCCTCTCATCTCAGCGAAGAGCAGCTCTGCGAGAGTATCGAGGCTTACGTTGCCATCTGTGAAGAATCCACTAGTCTGCCTAACAACTGGAGGGAAGCCGTCCCTGAATGCGGTAAGTGTTAAAAACAAGTCTGTGTGGATGGCAAAACTTAAAAAATGAATATGTTAATTGATCTTCATGAAACCAGGGACTATTCTCTCCCTGTCTCTAGTAGAACATGAAACATATTGACCCTTTGCAGGCATTCACAAACAAAATACATTGATAAACCTTTTCAGTAAACGTCTTCTATTCGACTTACATTGTTTCTTCGTGGCAGCCTTTGATTGTTCCGAAGGAATGGTCTACACTGCTTGTGGCAGCGGTTGCCCTGCAACCTGTGTCAACCCGGAGGGTCAGGCCAACTGTTCCGAGTCTTGCACCGAGACCTGCGCTTGTCCCGATGGACAAGTACTAGATGGAGATAACTGCGTACCTCTAGAGGAATGTGGTTGTGTCATGCTGTCTGGTTTCTACCTCTCTGTGAGTGACAATCCTTTTTCTTAGTTAATATCCAGTCAACTCTAGGCCAAATTTCTTTTGATTAAAGTAGTTGGGTTTTTCTTTATGCTCTAAGTTTTGTAAAGTTTAACATCTTGCTGACAACAAGACTTATAAAGATAATCTGTGGCTCGGTTACTATGCATAAGATTGAGAGAGGATGTTTGTTATATGCAATTTGGTTCTGACTCTCTTTTGTATTTTGTGAGTTGTCAAGATTTTTTCAAGAATTTTGGCAAATTCTGGAAATATTATGTCATAAAGTTTTGCATGCTTATAGTTTCAGAAGAGGAATACCACTAAAGATGTATTGCATCACTGTGCTGCTAAATGGGTGCACTTTCTTAGAATGTTAAATTAATAAAATAAATATCTTAATCTGTTATCCATCCATTCAACCACCCACTCATTGGATCATTCACCCACCCACTAACTCCATCAATCACCCACCAATTACCCAATCGCTAACCCACTCACCCACTCGCTCACTCACCCACTCGCTCCCTGTAACATTGATGAAAGACCAACAAAGGAAACATTTCCTTTGTATTTACTTGAAAACATCTTCTTTGAAATGTTTGTAGAATGGCCAGACTCAAGTCAGTGCAGATTGCTCACAGGTTTGCTCGTGTCGAGACCGTGAGTTGACCTGCTATGAATATTCATGTCATGATAATGCAGAATGTGACCTGAGGGATGGTATACAAGAATGTTGGTGTCTGGAGGGATTCCTTGGTGATGGCAGTTACTGTAGACCAGGTAGGCTGAGACTGGACTCTTTGCTCTGTTTTAATAACTGAAATGAAGAATGCACTATAAATTATATATAGCCAAGTATTTTTTACCTGTTAACAAGTGTTTTTGTCGTGGAGACTTGGTTGCTTAAAATAATTTACCAATTAACATTCTGCAATATTTGCTAAAATTATATGGAAGAGAATAGTTCATATTAAATTGGTTCCTTTTTTTTCAGGAAGTACAGCTCATCTTCATTGGATGAGCACAATTCAAGGGAATGCTGGCTATTGAAATGTGATTCAGGAGTAAGAAATACCTCGTTAAATTTCACATTCAGTGTTTTCCTGTGAAAAAAAGCATTTTTCTCCCAACAGTTGAGTTCAGTTGCGGTGCTTATATGAACAAGTAAGATACCTATATCATGCAAATTTTAATTTTTACTCTTTAGCAACCAGTATCTGTCGCATTTGGGGAGATCCCCATTACATCACTTTTGATGGCAGGTCACATGACTTCCAAGGAGACTGTGAATATAGTCTGGTAGAGACGATGGATTTAAGCCACAATTTGCCTGAATTCCAGCTGTACGTGGATAACATGAGAAAGAATCCAGACGCCAAGGGGACCTACCTCCGGCAGCTAAGACTGGTTTACGGGGGTCATGAGTTCATCTTGAGGAGAGGAGGTGGCGTACGACTAAACGGAAACAAAATCACCCTACCTCTCTATGACTACAATGGGGTCACAATCTATCTGAGCTTTCCAAACATTGTAAGTTGACTAAAGTAGGGACTGTGAATTGGGTAAAAGAGTAGGATTAGACATTGGGGAGGAGGGGAGGGGTTTAGAGGAGGTAGCAAGAAGGAGGAGGATATTCCACAAGTGGAGGATGCTTGGAATAAATTGGGTATTGTTCAATAGTATGTCTGACATGCATAGGTAAGTCACAAACAAATTTTCATCTTAATCACATCATTCTTGTTTTTGGAAAAGGAACATAAACTTCACTAATTAGTAATTTAACACAGCTTGCATGAATATTAATTTTTCTGCTCAAACAGTCTTTTTATTTATTATTATACATTCATGATTCTTAAATTGGATGTTTTACTAATTGCTATAAGGAAAAGAGCTATTTAAACTTTTAAATAAATTCCAAACAAGATAATCAATATTTTGAATTTATTAGTGACTGCAACTATTAGATGTAGTAGGATATTTTGTTTTTTTATAGATTCTTGAAACAGATTTTGGTCTCTCTGTCATGTACAATCGGAGAGCAAGAGTGGACATAACATTGTCCGCTGAATATGGAGGCCAGATTGGTGGCCTGTGCGGTGACTTCGATGAGAACAGACGCAACGACTTGAAACTCCCAGACGGAACTTTGGTTCGTTACTATAGCTTGAAACCCAGTTTTTCTGTTCTTAATTTACATGTATTGTATTAATATTAAGCAAAACTTAACGTCATGTATATCTTGCTTCACAATATATTCCTCACAAATGTTTCCTCTCAATGTGGTATATTTGTTGCATGGATTGTTTCTGAATTTGTCTTGGGAAATGTCTTGTTCCAACCCTAGTAATAACATTAATAATAGATAAGGTTAAATTTCTTTGGAAAATATGCTTATGGTACTCAAGTTTTATTCACCCAACACAGAGAGAGAGAAAGAGAGTAAAAAGAATAGATAGCAGTATTAATGACTTCATATTGCAGCTTATGATTCATTAATGTACTTGTCTTTATATCAAATTTTATTTGATTTGTTGTTATTTGTTTTGTTCTTTTGTCATAGACAAGATCTGTTAATAAGTTTGGTAATTCTTGGGTGGTCGATGAGAAATCATGTACACCCAACGAGGAAGGAGTAGATCACCCATCTCCGTGCAAAGAGGATCCTACTTTAATGGCGGAAGCTGAGCGTCTGTGCAGTGCCTTGTCCCCACAGAGTGGTGAGAATCACAAATAATTAATTAAATGAACACACTTAATGATCTTAGTGACACCTGTTGATGTCTCATTGCAGTGCCTTCCTCCTCCCCCCCCCTCCTTGTTTGTTTTTGTTGGGGGATGGGTGTGAATTTTGCAGGGTGCCATTGTTTTCTTATTACAATTGGTTTCATGCTTGGATGTTTCTGATTTCATTTCGCTTCTACCCCTTTTCCAGAATGATTCAAAAGGACTTAAATCCGGTCAGCAATAAATGTGATAGGGGAGTTTAATTGTAATGAAACTCTCTCTCTAAAATATATGACACAAATCTTGTTTGCTGCAAAATATCAGGCTCTAAAAGTCATGTTATGTTTATGGGGGCTACCATTTTGTTCAAAGCATGTTGCTATATAGTACCAGACGGATATGAAGTTTTTTATTATTATCCCTTTGAAGGCTTCGATTCTGTATTTATGAGAACATTCAAAGTTAACGTCACGAGGAATGCAATATTGAAAGCTATTTTGCTTGAACAATCAATATCTCATGTTATTTAATATTTATTCACATTAGGTGGTTTGTCATTCAAGTTCATGTAACTTGTTTATGGTAATGTCTCCATTAAGATAAAAGTGTTAAACAAACCAATATTTCCCTCCAGTTACACATTTAACAAACAAATCTAGACAATGTGTTATTTTTTTGGCAAATAGCATAGCTGATAGTAGAGATTCTATTTCAGATGTTGTTGTTCTTTTATTTGTCGATATTCTTGTGTTTCTGTAGTCCATACGTATATGCATGTAATTGTTATGATTTTTCTGATATTTTCAAATGTTTGGTTTTGTTGCTTTATGGATAGTTTGTATATTATTATGGCTATTTTTATTTTATTTTTTATTTTATTTTTCAGATATCTTTGCTGATTGTAGAGGTAGTAGTATGGATGTGTTCTTTGATGCTTGCATCTTTGACCTTTGTGCTACCAACCTCAACACTTCCATTATCTGTGAGAGCGCCCAGGAATTTGCCTCTTCATGTGAGGACGCAGGCGGTTCGCCTGGAGACTGGCAAGCAGCTCTTCCACAGTGTGGTAAAGTACCGCCTTGAATCAATGTACTCATAAAAATTAAAATGCGCCTGGAGTATTTGTCAAATTAAATTGATAAGAGATTGTGAATGACCTCATATTACTTCTCAGATGGTCAACGTCTTTCATAATTTGTAACAGTTATCATCTGGAAATCTGGGTGAATTTTCATACTCCGAGTGGATTTTGTAGACATGTCTTTTGCAGTAAATTCACTTATTCTTTAATGACAATTTGCAAATGCGGTTTAGTTTGACATTAGACTAGTAATCAACTTGTTTGAAATGGTAAAATATAATTCAATAATTTTTTGTATATTTTGCTTTTTGTTTCTGAATGTTTACAAACATTTTACAGTTTTTGTGTTCTACGAAATCTAGGGCTCAAATTGATTCTGATCAAAAGAGAAAAACATTTTTCAATAACATATCTTCATGTTTTTTCCTTTTCATAGATTTAAGATACATATATAAATATATCCAGAAACAGTGATCTTTCAATTTGTAAATAAAACGTCCTTTAACCAACGTGTTGCTTTTCAGTTAACGATTGTCCCATGGAAATGTCATACACTGCCTGTGGTGATCCCTGCCCAGAGACCTGCGCCGACCAGGGTAACAGGAGAAACTGTTCGTTGGATAGTTGTATCAAGACCTGCGTCTGTCCGGTAGGACAGGTTCTGGATGGATTAGAATGTGTACCCTCCCAGGAATGCGGCTGTATTCTCTCTGATGGCCAGTATATACCAGTAAGAACCATCCTCTCTCTCAAACGCTTCTGTCTCTCAAACGCTTCTTATTACAAAACTGCATTTAGTTCGAGTAGTAACCTGGGTGAGGTATCTGTTGCCCGTGTATTTGCGCGGGTGGAGTTTTCCTGGAAGTAATTGCCGGGGGTAGACGGTAATTGTCCTCGGGGGTAATTGTCCTCGGGTGTACTTGTCTGGGGGTAATTGTCTGGGGGTACTTATCCTCGGTGGTATTTGTCCTTGGGGGGGTATGTCCGGAGGGTAGTTGTCCTCGGAGGTATTTGTCCTCAGGGGTTTTAGTCCGGGGGGGTGATTGTCAGGGGGTACTTGTCCCGGGGTAAGAGTCCAGGGGTAGTTGTCCGGCAACCGTGATAATTAGTTGAATAACTAACGACGAGATTGTTGACTTTCCGCTTCTTCCACAGAATCATTCGTCACACCTAAATTCAGGTTGTGATCAGTTCTGTACTTGCATGGAAGGAGAACTAAGCTGTTTCAGCTATTCCTGTGATGCGAATGCAAACTGTACCATAGAGGGTGGTGTCCGAGACTGCCACTGCAATGAGGGCTATATCGGAAATGGAGCAACATGCCGGAAAGGTATAAATGTTTCTTTCTCTCTATGAAATATTAGAGGCAACAGCAGATGCTGTGTCATTTGTTCCTGCAAATATCGTAATTGCTTATTTTTAGATATTCATTTATTTTTATGAGGGTATATACATCATTGCAAACATAACTTCTTACCCCTGACTCTGGTAGAAGGGGTTGGGTCATGGCCCTCCAAGAATTTACAGCACCACTTAACATTTGTATGAGCCATATACCCCAATATCAAGCATGTGGTTGGCTCCCTGCAACCAGACTCTATGGGTGTTTCATTGTTTGAATTTATAAATATATGGATATCACACCAACTGTCAATTTTCATACTTCAGCTCCCGAGGAAGGCAAAGCTCTAAAACCAGAACCAATAACTATCGTGGACTGTCCACCAGACATCAACAAAACTGTGCCAATCTGCGAAGGAGGTGCAATGATGACTTGGCAGCCACCCACGGCCGTGAGCAACGAAGGCCTGCAGGTGGACCTCATAATTGAGACGCATCAACCAGGAACATTCCTCGAACCGGGAGTTTATGAAGTACTTTACCAGTTTGAAGATGAAAACTTTAACAATGCTGAGTGTACATTTTCCATTAACATCGTTTCAGGTACGGCTATCTTATTTTATAATCCAGTTATGTCGAAACCCTCCAACTGTAATTAAACAGCATAAACATGATTGGAGTTATTACCAATCGAGTAATGATATTAATTTCATTCTATAGTACCATTCTGTGATGTCTTTGGACCATCACACATAGCAAGAGAGAAATAAATTTAATGTATTGGCAGTTGCTGGCCATGTTATTGGTAACTTGTAGCTATTTGCTGAGTATTATTCTATCCCAGCTAGCAGACCTTGAAAATGTGTACCTTTTGTCTTCAGAGAGAAGATGCCAATCCAAAATTAGTTTCCATAGGTCCTGCTGGTAATATAACTAGACACAAAAGAGGTTTAACTTTTTCATTCTTCAGTTGGAACCAAAAGTTGTAATACAAATGTAAATTGAGATATTTTGGTCTTCTTCTAAACAACGTAAGTATTTCTTTGTGCTATTTAGCTTTGGAGATCCCAGAAGGACATTGTGCAACCCCTGAAGGAGATATTCTTGAGGTACTTTAGAATTCTTTCATTTAATTTAATCTGTCATATATAGCTTGCTGTATTTTGTCATTCAATTCACTTGTAAGACACATGCAAGTAGTTTGATGTCTTAGTGTAATAAAGACATGCACTATGGAAATTTTCAAATCAATGGATGAGATTTTTATGAGAACAAGTACAGTGGCAGAGCTAGGGGTATTGGTCAGGAGGGGCGAGAATGGTCTGTAGGGGCGCTTTCGACACTATCTAAGCGGAGCGCCACCACTGGTTGGCGTGTAGCGTACAGAAAATTTTTGAGTAAAGATACTCCCTAGATCGCCGGAAATGACCCTAATTTGCTAATGGCTAATTTGCAGATAAACGAAGAATAAATAGGTGTCATCGCCAAATTACACCAACAAAATGTGACAAATGTCAATAAGTAGATGAGAGCGCAATAAAAAATTCAATAATCTAGAATAAGTAAAAAGTGGTAAAGAGCTGAAAAGGGCGCCAGCAGTCCATTTGAGTCCGTCAGGGGGGCATCCGCCCCCCCCCTGACTGTATGGACGCTCCGCCACTGAACAAGTATTTATCAAGACTTTTTTTTTTTTGGCACTTACAACATTATTTTTTGCTACTGTCTTGGGTAAGGCAACATTGTTTTGGGAGTGTCACATTTTTATTTTTATTATGTTTTGCCCTGGGTTGTTATGTTGTGCTATTCTATAGATAAAATCAAGGTCAAGATGGGTGTTTAGCATCTTTAATATATTCATGGTCTTGTTTCGGCTGATCTAACCTTACCTTGGTTTGGTTGCACCATGTATTATTGGTGACATCCCTATGTTCCAACGTCTCTATGTTCCGACGTCCCTATGTTCTGACAAAAAGTTACTTTAATTTATTGTTTCATACAGCGGTAAATTGTGTTTGTGTTATGTTATGATAATTTATGCCATTTTAAGCTATGCTGTAGGTTGATATGATTGATATGGCGGATAAGGAACTCCTCTTATATATTTTCTTAGAATGGCAATTCATACATATGCAGCGACTGTACAGAGGAATGTGTCTGTTATAATGGAGCCCTGGTCTGCCAAGATGTATCTTGCAGTCTATTTGCTACCTGTTCAATCCAAGGAGGAAAGAGAGGCTGCTACTGTCTGGATGGTTACCATGGTGATGGTGTCTCATGTGACCGATCAGGTTAGATTAATCTTTTAAAGATATTTTCCCAGAGATTTGAGAAGGGCTTAATTTGATCAAGCAAAACCCCATTCTTTTTGTGCTATTATTCAAACTAAGATTGCAGTGCATCTAACTAAGACACAAAACAAAGATAATCTCAGGAAGTCAACACCAAGGCAGGGTAATTAACAATGTTTGTTTATTTTACGAATGAGATATGCAGCATACACATTTTAAAATTTGTAAACTGTAATATTTGCACTGAAAGCTTGCATAATTACACCCTACCAGAGGTGTTAATGCTCCCTATGTATGGTTTTAAAGTAAAGGAATACTGTTTCTATAACACTGAAGTTGCGAGTATGATCAACCGCACAAATCTAATATTTTCTTCAATAACTGCAGATTGTCCGGAAGCCTTCCATGCTTTTGGTCCCTCATGCTACCTCTTTGCCGGTGGTCCAAGGTTGAACTTTGATGACGCCAGGTCGTTTTGTAAGGGGAGGGGGGCAGACCTACCAGTAATTGAGACCCAAGTAGAGAATGATTACTTGGCTGAGATGAATGGAGAAAACCAACGAGCATGGCTGTTAGCTGGAAGACATGCCGACAAAGGTTAGGACTTACAAATTTCCAACATTGTTATATGTATGGGATTCTTTCTTCATAGTAACTTCATCACTTTCATTTAAAATGGTTCCATTTTGGTCAGTGCAAGAATTCATGGCTAAAGGTGAGTTAAACATA
>KN884169.1:88885-101713 GCA_000934455.1 Apostichopus parvimensis
CTAAGCTCAACTGAACACCGACATTTCTATATCACCATCACTGGTAGAACCATTCACTTAGGCCGAATCATTGACGGATATACCCAGCATCCCTTGCAGATATTTGTAGACCATTCTGCGGGAGGTCCACTGGATGTCAATTATATTGGATTTGGAACAAACGGCGTAAGAGGGGAATGGGCCTTTTACAGTAAGTAACACGACAATAATCACTAATAGCCAAAAAATTTTCCTTAATTTGATCATCTTGTACTAACCCGCAATTCTTGTTTTAATGGTACTCAGACACTCATAACCAGAAATATACTGCACCTGCAAGCGATCAAAAAGGCTGTTTAATATACAGAACTTGTGTTACTAATCTTAACTAATCTGCCATTCTTGGTTTCTCGGAACTCACACACTAATAAACAGAAATTACACTGCACCTGCAAGCAGTCAAAAAGGCTGTTTAACATACAGAACTTGTGTTACTACTAATATTAACTAACCTGCAACTCTTGGTTTATCGATACTCATACACATATAACCAGAAATTACAGTGCCTCCACGAGCGGTCAGAAAGGCCATTTAACATCTTGTACTGATCTAACCTGCAAGTTCTAAACAATAACCAGAAATTATCACTTCACCCAAAATATGGTCCAGGTTTGACCTGTCTAGACAAATACAATGAATATGTATTCTTTGTTTTTCAGAAACTAATTCCTGGCTCAACGGTGCTGATTGGAGTTTTGAGTACTGGCACGGTTCAAAACCAAGCGATGACCCCAAGATGACCGGTTGTATTCAGCTAGGGTATGGATGTCCTAGCCACTGGGTGGACGTGCAATGCTCTGAACTATTGAAAGTGATTTGTGAGATGTAATGTAGGAATCACTACTTCTCCTGACCACCATGTTCTCCTTTACCTTCATCTGCACATCTCAATGGTAGTAAATATATAACTTACACACTGCTGTGATAAATTCCTGTAGTATTCACATTATTCTCTTTGTCTACTGTAATACATTGCTTCATTTGCTTGCATGCTGAACAGGTCAATCCCAAGCAGATCTTCTGGTACTGGGTCGAGAACTTGGCCTTGGGTAAGACTGCGGTCAAAACATGAGAATAAAGAAGTTAAGAACAGAATCATTTCTCCTCCTTTTTGTGGCACTAACTTTATGAAACAAATACAAGTTTTAATAGTTTTTAACAAACCTTTGGTTCATAATCGCTCTCCTCTAGCCGAGCTGCTTCTTGTTGCAGCATATCCTCATAAACATCTTCGGCTTCCTTCTCTCTTTGGAGATCATCCTCCAGTTGCAGATGAGCCATGTCCTGCTGAATACGACGCTCTGTGATCTGATAAAGAAGACACAGGTGGATATCTCGCATGAAAATATTTGCTCTACTTATTTACACACCAACTTTCTTGCAAAATCCCTTCTTACACACTTCCTGGGTTGTATCAACGATACTGGGGTCTGATAATTAATAAAAGTGGCCATTTCTTAAATTTAATGGTAAATAAAGTTAGCCTTCACAGATCTAAAATTAATACCTATCTAGTAAAAATTAGCAGAACAACAATGGCAATGTATAGACTGAATGAGCTGAAGATTTATCCATTTTGGGTGTTAGGAGGAGAAGGGGGGGGCTGTGAATCCTAACACCGATGATGTTCCGTGTCCAAGACACAAGCTGTAAAGTTTTCCCTTAATTAGGACTATACCCTGAATATGAGTTGTCCATTTCATCATATTTTCCTGGGCTCCTTCTGTAGCCTTCCATATTATACAGTGCCAAATTGTTGACCTCTGGGGATGTATCCCTGCCCCTCCTCCTCCTGCTCCCATTAGGCCTGGACACACACTAACAACTCTAGGATATGACATACTTATACATGAACCAGATAATTATGAAGCTGCAGAAAAACAGCAAATAGCTGAACCTTTAGCTGAACACACTAACCTGGCCTCCAAGGTCTCTTCTGGTCTCTACTTTCCGTCTTTCTGCCTCCTCTTTGTCCCTCCTGGTCAGCTGCTGGCCAATCTCCATCTCTCGCAGTAACTCCTCCCGCCTCTGTAGCGATTCCTCCTGTAGCCTTCGGTTTTCCTCCATTCTGCCTTTAATCTGTTCTTGGCGGTTTTCTAACACCTGAGTGAGCAGAAGAGTCATTTGTCATTCCATGATCGTTTTGTCTCCAGAACACACCAGTATTCAAACACCAAAACTTTTAGGTGCTTTTAGTTACATCTTATTAAAATTGATTTGCACATGTCAAGTGAAATTGTTTCTCAAGATGACGACTAACATCACAGCAACTACAGCTTTAAGCAATGTGTTTCGAGATATGATTACGAATTCAGGAACATTCCATGAATATGATGAAATCATAGTTCAGCATTTTATGATTAAACTCAATGTTTCATATAATCCCCATACAACATTTCAAGACTACCAAAAGTAAATTTTATTAAATTTAAAACTTCTTTCTCAAATGTTTACAATACCTTCCTTTGTCTTACTGACTGCATACATCAACAGAGTCTGTTGGTTGTGCTACTAGACTTTAGTTAACTCTATCCTCAAAATAATTCTTAATGTTATTTGGCACTGAAAACATAAAGAGTGACCAAGTAATTTGTCAAGCCCTGTTTTACACAAGTCAACCAACTCTGTCACATTAGAAAACCTCTCTGATTTTGGTTATGTTATGTAAGGACTGTAAGAACTGAATTTGGTATGACTATTCACATCAACTTCCTCCCCTTTCCTAACTTAGGACACCGACTTTTCTCATAAGGATTACTAAATACAACAACAGTATCAATTATTATTTTTACCTCGGCCATAAGTCTCTCTCTGGCTATTCTCTCTCGCTCCCATTCTCCTTCTCGTTTCTGCCACTGACGGGCTGCTTCATCCCTAGAAATAAATCAACGGTTAAACAGATAGTAAATAATAGCAATGAACAGAGTGACAAATCCTGAAAAGTTTGTCAGCCAATATCTCTGGCCAATAAACCAGATACTGCCAAGAACTTTCCGAAGATTATAAACATTAACAAAATGTTACGTAGAATTTCGTCAGAGGAAAACTAAGTTTTAAAACACTACAAAGGGATATCATACAAGTAGGTAAGCATCGAATGTTATCTCATAAACAAACCAGCTAATGTAAATCAAATCTTCAAACAGGGATGCCTTATATTTCAAAAGATGCAAGTGAAAATGAAATAAATGTCTATAAAAGAGCTCTTTTGTCCCCATCTGGTCCATCAAGGTGGATCGCATCTAGTGTTTATTTTCTGGGTTGCCGGTGAAAAGGATTGCAGACCACTGGTCTTGATGCCTATTCAACAATACAAGTGATAAAGGAATGTCCTACAGGTAGCCCATCAAAGTACCCTGGATAAAACGATCGTAACACTGCATATTATAAGCATGAAACATGAAGTAAATTTCTTACGACCATGGGGACGGAAAATGGGTGCACAAAATATGGCAATTTGCAAGGGCAATACCAACGAGGAGTACTGAACTCGATAAGGCTCAAGTACAACGGTTACCATGGTGACAGTAAATCTTTATGGACCTAAATGGCAGGTAGAGTACATAAAGTTGAAGCTTAGAGATATTTTCTACAATAGTTCAGGTCCTGTAGAAGTCACTTGTTAATAATATAACAAACCTGTAGAGCATATCTAGTTCAGCTTCCCTAGCCTTCTCCAGCCTCAGCTGCTCCTCAACCACTTGTTTCATCCAAGCCGCATCTGCTCTCGCTTTCTCCTTTCTTGCCGTTTTCAATTGTCCATCCTCCTCCTCCTTGGCTGACAACGATTCCAGAATCTTTCTGTCCATTTCCTATGAAAATATAATCATTTTATCCAAAATGATCTTTATATCTTATATACACCCCCAAGCTCAAGCAGGTGATGAATACAATGCTAATTCACATATTCATTATACAAAGTTCATTTGCATGATTCAAATAAATCAGACCATTGACATACTGGTAGATGGGAGTAGCAAGAGGGAGGTGCATGTGGGGGAGGGGTACAGGAAGAAAAGGAATTAAAGGGAGAATGTCAGAGTGGTACAGGTAGGGTTGGGACAATCTTGGACAATTTACTCTCAGCCATTATCTCCCACTCACAATGTATTCACTTTGGAACATTCCTGACAATTTTAACAAAGATTAACCCTTTAGTAATTGCTCATGTTGTTTGATTTCACAGTACAGCAATGTCTGCCCTTTAGTTTCAATGATGTTTGGATAAGCTATAACCACAACTGATGCAGTGTCTGGTAGTACAATGGACATGTGATGCTTTTGATCTTGCAAGTACAGGGCTTCGTCATTGACATGAAGAAATCATTCCAATTCAGTCCTATAACTGTCAATGGCAATCATCAAATCAATATTCAAATAGACCAATGGGCATGGATATACCTGCAGGTTCCACCCTCCAAACTTGAACTTTGACATTTTGATGTCACAAGCAACATAATACTGAACTCACCAAAATGTAATTATGCAAAGAGTTGTCTTTTATTAGGAAACTTATTTTTACCAGACAATTATTAAACTTTCAGTAGTTCAAAAAATCTAGCGACTCATTAACTATTTTAAAATACACATCTTTTGGCATATACATGGCTTATTGTAACTATTGATCTCTTTCTATTAAAATTCCATTTAAAGTTCTCCCTTTCATCTTCACAAGTATTGAAGTCCAAAATGATATCCTCAAATTTGTTTCTATTATTGCACTTTCTTGCTATTAAAGAAGAGCAAGACAATAACTGAACTGAAATGTAAAGATAATATGTAAAACTTTTCAAGATGCTGGATAGATGGATCCTAGTACTCACCGATGTAAATATAATCATATTAACTTAACAAGATGTTGGAAAGATGGATCCTGCTACTCACCAATGTAAATAAAATCAGTTAAACTTACAAGATGTTGGATAGATGCATCCTGCTACTCGCCAATTGATGTAAATATAACCTGTTAATCTTTACAAGATGTGGAATAGATGCATCCTGCAATGTAAATATGACCGGTTAAACTTACAAGATGTTGGATAGCTGCATCCTGCAATTTAAATATAATCTGTTACACTTATCAAGATGTATAATAGCTGCATCCTGCTACTCACCAATGTAAATATAATCTATTACACTTATCAAGACATCCCGCTACTCACCAATGTAAATATAATATAATAGCTGCATCCAGCTACTCACCAATGCTTCCTGGACCTGTTTCGCTCTCCTTCGTAATTGTACTTTGTACTGTCTGGTCAACTGACGACTCATCTCCTCTTTCTTCCGTGTTATCTCCGCCTCTTTTCTCTTTTCCTCCAAGTCAGCCAACTGCCACTCTTGTCTCTGTAATTCTTCTTGTTGTTTCTTTAGCCTTTCAGCCTGTCAAAAACAGAATGCAAGACTGCATTGAAGTTTTGATTACTTCCTTGCAATAGACTTATGCTTATTCACTAGGAAACAGCTATTATAATATAAATGTCCTGATTTCTACCATGAGATACGGTTACATGTTTAAATGGTTTCCAGAGTTTGACTGCTGGTGACCCAGATGACCTTTGACCTCTACCTATTCAATATAATACAATCCCATGCCACTTGCAAACACAATATCTCAAGTTATATCTCCATGCTTCCTAACTTGAGATAAAGTGTTTACAAGGTTTTCAGTGTTTGACATCTGGTGACCTCAGATGACCTTTAACCTCCACGTTAAACAATAAACTTCTTCTCAATATGATTTATGCATATGCCAAGTATAAAAAGATTTCCACAATTTGACCTCCACAATTCCACAATTTGGTAATGCCAAATGACCTTTGATCTCTACCAAAAATAATAAGGGTCTTGAACTCAACGTGTCACAAAGTCTACATACTAAATCTTAATATTTGTGCTTGAGATTGTATTACTGTAACGTGACATAAACATGGTTTAAACCAAGTTAACTTCTGTAACAATCAGACGGCACAAAAACAAAAGTAATTCAAAACTTGTACTATGACTTTAAATCTTTTCTGCTAATTATATGTATGACAAACTAATCTAATACCCAGACAAATGTTCTCATGATTTGCTTCTCCATAACAATATTTTTTTATGTTGATAGTTTCGTATCTCCATTGTGTGACAGCTACACACCTGCTACACACCTGCTACACACCAGCATTGTCATTTTTATAAACACTCATCAAAAAGAGTAGGCTTGATATCAGCTGTTGTTCATCCACGATCATCACATGGAAAGTATTTCAAATGATTTACTGTTGACTTTTCTTACCATTGCGATTAGCTAAACCTTAATATACTTTACCTCCGCTTCTCTCCTCTTCAGTTCATCCACCTGCATCTTCAGGGCCCCAGCAACCTCCTTCTCATTGGCTAACCGTGACTCCTGCATCTGACGTTCCTCCTCCAGGGCGGCCAGTCTCTCTCTCTCCATCTCGTCCTCCAGGTGTCTCCTATCTGCCTCCTCTTGTTCTCTCTTCTTCTCGTTTTCGTCTCTTTGACTTCCCCAAGCAGTGATGACATGCCTCTTATGTCTATCCGACTCCATCTGAAAAACAAGAGAGAGGATTAGTCTCATCCAGAAAACAATTACATCGCCCAAGCCCCCCCCCCCTCCAAAAAAAAAAGCACCCAACCCCTGCCTCCTCTAACTCACTGAAAGAAGAAGGTAATAGTTAACAGCATCACTATGCCATCACAGCATCACTATGCCATCACTGAGAATTAAAGTTCTGTGTAGTTAAGTGATTGTGAAAGCCTAATTTCTCTGTATTTGTCTAATTTCACACATCAGCACACATCAGTGACAGTTTATAACAATAAACATAATAAACAAAGGCTATTTGGGTTTCCTATATTTTAGCAGCACTGGAGTATTCCTTCTTAGGTATGACCTTCTATATAGTAGTACAGCATCTATAGCAAGATTTACTAATGGCAAGTTCATAGGTAGATTGCAGTTAAAAGTAACAATGACACCAGACTGAGTCTACATACATGAGAGTATGTGTACCGATAGTGGGACAACACAAAGTCAATCTGGTGAGCTATTTTTTTTTTTTTTAATTTTTACCAAATTTATATAGCGCTCTTTTCATGCTTTAGCATGTTCAAGAGCGCTTAACAATGACAGCAAAATGACAAAACCCTTAAAATATGAATATGAAGAATAAAATTGACTCAGCTTAAATATTAATATAAAAAATATATAAACGAAGGAATAATTTTAAAATAATATAGATTTACAGTGAAATTCCAAAAAAGAAAAACGTGAGTTGAATTAATATAATAGACTGACTCTAGAAAACATAATACATACAGTGTGACCATACAAAGCTGTAGACCTGTTACCATGGTGACTTGAAGTGATATGATGACTGTATGTCCCAATATGTAATAGATATAGAGTAAAGTATGTGTAATCAGACCGTACATAGTTATCCCTGTGACCAGTATGGTTGTATCCATTCACTGCTCACAGTAAAAATACTCCCTCCGATCGAGCCCTGAATAAATTATATGAAACCAATAAAGATACAAAGTCTGTATTTGGTTCATGTATCTACCGTGCACAATATTACAAGCCATTTGTATACACCATGTCACATGGGCAAAACTAACATCTCACCTTCCGTAAATCCGGATTGTTCCTCTTCCAATGCTCGTACATCTTCACATCTGCAATCTAATATCAAAACAGGACATTTGAAATTGGTTATTACAGACTGGAAGTCATAGCTACAGTATTTCTGTACAGTAAGCTATAAAAAACATGGATTTCCTAGTAAAAAATTTTCTGAAATATTAAAAATACTTCGCAGTTCAAACTTCTTTTTCTCTTTTGTTGACCACAAAAGGGCAAAATGTTTCCTGATAGCCCACAGCAAGTTTGGTTATTACCACGGTTACATGAGTATAGAATATTGTCCAATCATTGTTTTCCAAACCTTGGGGATAAAATACAGCAATGTGTAAATTAAAACAAGTTTTTGATTCAGATTTGACAAAGTTTCCTATGCTGAGTGGTACTTAATCCCATAGCAATGTAGGCCATTGGTTTGTGTAGAAAATCTTGAAAACTATTCAAATTTCAAGTTATGAAGCAAAAGTTCAACATTTTGAACTTTTTACATTCATAAAATACATTGAAATCTTTACATTATTTCTGTAAGAACTAACTAGGCACCCAAATTTTTGGAAATTTGAACTGCATGCATTAATTAACAAGTTCAAACCCAAATCCCTTTTGTGCAGAATTTGAAAGAAAAAAAAATATTATTTAGATGAATTCTTTGATAGCATACCAGCCATTCAGATAACTATTTTCCACAAAAAAAGCAGCCTACATCTTAATTGTCTGCTGCAGGGGTCCTTTCTAATAGACAATATTCATATGTTCATTTTGGCCTCAAAATATAGGACACAAAACAGAAATAGAGAGGAGTTCCCTGGACCTGGGCAACATTTATTCCACTTGGCAGCCACCTGATTTACATTTGCAACTGCTTCTCACTAATCTACAGTAGTATGCACTTTCTGTTCTTACTCTTTCGAAATACATAACCATGGTAACTTGAAAATTTGAATATACCACCACTACTCGTTCAACCATTCTTACCTCTTTTCTATCTGTCTCTCTTGCAGATTTCATCTCATCAGATCTATCTCTCATATCTTCAAGTCTGTCAAAGTTACTCCTCGATAATCCTTTCAGTTCGGCTTCGTACATGTCGGTCTCTTTCTTCAAAAGTCTTTTGAGTTGTGAACGCCTCCGCTCTAGACGCATAGCCTTCAAATCTTTCTCACCTTGTCTCTTCACGGCATCCATACTGCAAGTTTAAGGAACAGATGACAGCGTTGTTAGTTTCTTACAGAGCTCAACTCTTTGGTTTCAGTTTAATTTTAAATTTGACGAGAAATGATAAATATTACTCAAAATAAAATTCCCACTTCAGCAAATAGAGACACTCCAACATATTTTCACCAAATATGAAGAACTACTAACTTCATTCTACAATTATACCAAAAATTGTCCCTGGGACACTTTTCTTACCAGTGTCAATTAATTTATGCAAAGAGCAATACTGATAGTTTTCAAATTGTTGGCTTGGTTTACTTATCATGTTACATAAGCAGTACTCACGGTTTGACATCAAGCTTTTACCAGAATGTCTGTTTTCTGCTAATTTTGTAAGATATCTATGCAATGAACACCACTGAAGTGCTTCATTCTATCACAAATAGCTTTCTTATTTCTTTAGTGGCTTATGCAGTTTTTGGGTGAGGATGAGGATGGAGAACTTGGGAATATTTGAGGGTTAAATATTAAACACCTTTAAGGACACAAATAGTTTTTGTGTCGAACATGACGATTAGCTATTTGTACCGACATAAAAAACTGATGTGTAAGATAAATGTACTACAATCCTGAAGGAACCTGGAATCTTTGAGTGAGAGGTTTTCATACTTCATTAAATTTACGAACATCAACAAGATTGATAAAGAGTTTTACTCAAGGGTCTTCTTGACTTGATGAGTTCAGTTTGAAAAGAAAGTTTTACTGGGTGCACAAAAATTCAGAACTGATGTCTAATCTAGAGTATAGCATGAATCATATTTGCAAAACAATTCATTCAGCAAGCATGAAAATTTACTTCCAACAGATACACGAAAGAATTCAAACAAGATGAAATAATCATGATTCTACATCGTGATTACCTGTCTTGGAAAGATCTGTCAGATGTCCAGGCATTCTGTTTGACTGTCTGTACCTCAGATTTATTAAAATATCTCGCTCTGTCTGTCCATGTTTCTCTGAAGTCCGCTTCGTGTGTCCTTCGTTGGACCATAGCACGCTCCTGGATATTCCTATAACGGCTTGACCAATAGGACGGGATGGTAGGGAGAGCCATTCTGTCAATCTGTGTGGATGAAAATGAGTCATCTTTAAAGGTGAAGTAAACATTACAATACCAGGCCGCTGGTTGAATCAGAGTGGACCATGCATTGGTCTAATACAAAGTATCCAGTGACAATGTACCTCTGGAATATTTAAGCCTGCTCTCAAATTATGTACAATACTTGTACAGTAGTGCTTTGCTTAGCATGTATGACAGAAATATTTTCAGACTGGAAATAATAGAAATATTGTAAAGCAAGTCACAGAGAAAAGAACACTATGTAACATATAAATTTTTACACCAGAAAATTTCAGAGAATTATCAAACCAAAAATACATGGAATTAGCAACATTTTAAGTGAGTTGTTAAGCGGCTTTGCAAAATTGTCCAAACAAATTAAAGGCAATAACAGTGAACTGCAGAAGTCTTTTTTCTTTGAGATGCTGACTGTTAACGATACCAAACTGGTGGTCAAATGCTTTTATAGCATTTCTGAAACTTTACATCATTAGTACACACTACACACCAAAACTGCTTGGTTTCTTATTGATTACACAGATGTATAACACTTCACATACAAATTTCCTGAATAATAAATGTTAGTTCATAAGTTCAATAATTTTAATCCATCCTACACTACACTGACAGAGGCCTATCTCAATTGTTCCTTGGCCTAGGACAAATAGTACCATTAGCCTACTACTATTTAAAAGATAACAGCCTAGCATTAAGGCCTTACTGTTGGGCTAGGCCTAGCCTAACTTAGTAACTATATACGGCTGGGCATAGGTGCGGTAGGCCTAGTGTACCACTACCAGTAGTTAGTAGTAGAGAAACTTGCTCACAAATCTTGAAAGAGAAAAGAAGCCTAGCTTATTGTATAAACATAGCCTAAAACAACTCATTAGAAACAGCAGAAAGAGTGCACTAATAGAACTGTAGTCTGACAGTAACATCGTGTGATAACATCGTACTTCTAACTGACACTACAAATTACAATAGCCTAAATTAGGCGTAGAGGCCTACAGTACTATTACTCCATAGTAAATGTACAGTAAGCCTAACTAGTTTATCATAGGCTTCGCGTCACAGGATACTGTACATCGGTTACGATAGTACCTGTTATGCGAAACAGAATTAATTTGGCCCTAGGCCTAGTTTAAAGTTATCCGTTCAGAGTTGCTGGAGAAATGATTCAGAAGTAGGTTATTTTTCAATACTAAAGTTTAAAGCTGACTATGAAATTCCATATCAGCTATATTAAAGAAAAATGGTGAAACACATATGTTATAATCAAATTTAATTTACCGTTGATGCCTTAGCAACAGTTTTGCACTTGGAAGCCGGACTGCCGTTTGAACCGGTGTACACAGGAATGTTGTCCTTATGCTAAGAGTTACGGCTTATGTACGTGCTTGTTTTGTGGATTTCTGTCCGGTCGAAAAAGCTGTCCTACATTTCAGTCAAGCACGCCTTCACTGGAAAATTGAATGCCTCTGTACTTGTTTAAATGTTTAAGCCTATAGAGGCAACAAAATATACACTCAATTTACTTACTATACAATTAATTAAAATTAAATTAGCGATCACAACTGGGCTTCTAGCATATATTCATAGTCTGTACTTACAGTGGTGTACTTAGAATAGTTGTCACCCGGGCGGATCCTTTGTCACCTCGTGCAGGGGATGCCGTCATGGGGAGTGGCGTGACTTGTAAGGGATGGGTGTCCCCCTCTCTTTTGTCTTTTTGTTTATGTAAGGTACCTTAGATGCAAAATGATGCAAGCTTTGAAATGTTTATAGTATGCTTAGGAATTCTCGATCATTCTTTAGTAAATGTTTCTTAACATGTTTCTTAATTTTCTAGTTTCCAATTGTTTGTTCAAAATTTTAATTTTCTTTTGGGCTGTGGCATGGCACCCCTGACTGGTACCCGGGCGGACTGCCCCCCCCTTCCATCCGCCCAGCTTAGTAATCCTACGCCACTGTGTACGTATAATCATGATCTGACAACCTGGCTGAAAATATTATTAATGTGCACAAAAATCACATATTACTTGATGTGCAAGCATTAAATGTTCATGATGCAACACGGAGACAGAATTCCATCTCCATGAGCAAATTATATGTGGACACTGAAAATAAAACCGTAGGAACGATGCTTTAATCAAGTCTCAAGTCTAAAATTCTCCTCACTCACACATGAGGCATATAGGCTATAGAACGAAGTCGGCGTGGGCGTTAAATTATAACAATCATGTCTATAAGAGATTATAACGTTCCCTGTGGTTTAAGGTGCTAGACAGAGTCCTGCATGTGTACATCAAAACCACATCCTAGTCACTAGCCTTTAGAAGAGATACAATTATATGAAATTTCAATAAATGCATACAAAAGTACAAATCATTATCTACTTAGGGCAATAATATTCTTACAAACAAGTTACTTAGTGAAGAAGATTTCATTAATTCCCGTACAAATTTACGAATTTGGAATTAAATAGGAAACCGGTAACAAAACTCATTGCAGTTAAAATTTATTTCTCTATTACTGTAATTTGTCTTGTTGATAAAAGAACATGAAAACAGGGAGCTCGTCAACCAATTAAAACCATGAAATGAAGGGGGGAAATAATGAATATTCATACCCTAAAATGGACTAGACATTTTACACTTACCAGGCGCGTATCCAGGGGGGCGTTGGGGGCGCGCGCCCCCCGGGTAAGGAAAAGAGGAGAGAAAAAAAGAGAAGAAAAAAGGGAAAAAAGGGGGGGGAAGAAAAGGAGGAGAGGGAGAAAGGGAAAAGAAGAAAGAGAGAAAAAGGAGAAAAGGAGGGAGTAGAAGATAAACGCCAAGACCTCGGGAAGAGAAAGAGGAACAGT
>KN884170.1:0-17641 GCA_000934455.1 Apostichopus parvimensis
GGGTCGACGCACTCTATGCACTTCTGCACCACGTGGTTCCCGTTCTGATCCTTGACGCACTTCAGGACGTGTCCGTCCAGTTCTTTGACCATCTCGACCTACACGGAACAACGAAGAAATAAAAGAGGAGACGTTACCAAAACATTTACATCTTCTTCTTTGTTATTTCTTTCACAGACAGTTCTCCCCAATTGTTTGTATGATGATAAATTTCTTAAGGACTGAAAAAAAAAAAAAAAAATTCAGAATCTATGAATTTTCGTAGTCTTGTTGTTAAGTTTCTTGCTCTCATTGTGGCCCCTCTGTAATGGAGACAATCGCAAAAAGGCAAAACCTTATTTTACACGCGAAATTTCTGGCAAAATTTGAATCAAAATTACTTCTGCCAAAGGGATTGATAAACCAGTTACCTGCTACCTTTCCGCCAGTGAGAGTGAAAACGTACTGCTGTAAATAAGCTTGTTTTGCGGGTCGGGGACTGGTTTAATGCTTACCTGCAGGTCAGCGGTGATGGACTCCAGGGCCTTCTGGATCACTCTGCATCCGTACATCTGGAGCGCCAACTGCAAGACGCTTCCCTTGATCCTCTGGGCCAGGGCCTTCTTCTGTTCCGGCGTGCCAAACTCAAAGAACTTTTGGATCACGTAGTTGCCAAAGACGTCGTTCATTAGCTTGTACGAGCTCCCGATGATCTCCTGGAAAACGATCTGCCTCTCCTGTGGGGTCGCCCGCTCCAGCTTCTGCTGGATGAAGCGAGAGCCGTGCTGGTCCTGGGAGAACTCGACAAAGTGGCTGAGTAGATCGCGCAGCTGGAGGTTCGGGAAACGGTTGTTCCGGAAGTCCTCCAGGAGACGGCTCCTGCCGGGGGCGCTCTTCTCCATGTAGGCGGAGCTTCTCAGGCTGCGAGGCGGGAACAGGGAACTGGATCCCCAACCCGCACTGCCTGTTGACGAAGTAGACCCGCTGCGATATTTGACATCTACAGATTCCGCGGAAGAATCGAGGATTAGGCCAAGTAAAAAAGAAAAAAAAAAGAATGAAACTTGTTTCTCTTTCCCACTATCCTCCATTACATTTTTGTTTGCACTTTTTTTTTTTGCCCCTTGAAGAACAGAGCAAAATGATATCAGTGCATCATTTTTTGAAGTGTGGATGAAAAGGTAGTACGCATGCCTTAGTGAAAACTGTGAAAACTTTCCGAAATGAGTCAAGGACCGTAACTTTGACAAAAATATTGTTTCTGCCTTCGATCCTTCAAAATTTCCCAGTGAGAAACAGGTTTGCCTTTTTACTTGGCCTTTGCTACTTTCAAACAATATATACCTATTGTATCAGTCACTGCACTCCAAAATTTTATAGTTTTGAAACAAAACTTTCAAATTAACACTCAACTGCAAACATCAAACGACCCATTTGAAACAATCTGAGCATTCCCAGACTTTCATTTCATACAAAAACCATCTCATGAAAATTTTACCCAACATTATTAAAATTAACTTGAATGTGGGGAAAATATTCTATTTGTATCACTTTCTTGTTTGTTGACTTCTTGTGGACCTGCTTGCAGGGAATGATTTATCAGGCAAACAGCAAATGGGCTACACAAGTGCAAAGACAAATAGCAGTATTTGAACACTGATTCACACTATTTTTCAGCCTTTCATAAATGTGATATAAAATTTCATAAACCAGAAAAATAATTCACAAAATGTGAACACTCATTATTCCCTGGCTTTTTCTCCCCTCAACAGAAACCTTCAAAACTGCATCAGCTTTGCTCAAATTTTTCCTACAAACCTGGGATCAATCAAAAGCTGAAAAAAAGGACTTACCACCCCAATCCGTCTTGGGTCTCGACCAGGAACCAGTTGCGCTGCCCAACAGGTGATCTGTAGTGAGTGACAAGACCAAATTGAATCGTGAACAGAGGGAACAGGGAAGTTTATATGGAAGTTAGTAAATACTTTTGTCAGAGTTTTATTGGAATAACATTAGAGGCAATTTTGGGGTGTCGAAGTTTGATAAATTGCAACCTCATTTTTGCAATCTCATTTTTCATGCAACATTCATGAATTTCCAAAGACCTCTGGCATTCTTATAAACAATTGAATTTGGCAGCTTTTTGTCAGGTCCTACTTTCCAAAATTTCAGTACTTTCCCAGGAATGTGACTATTGGACAATCCTCTCTTAGAGCAATCTTGAGCAATCTACCATCCGTACGGTGGATGTCTACCCTGCCCGTCATCCTCTCTACAGTGTGGCAATCCAAATTCTGCAAAAGTCGCTTACCTAATCCAAGCCCGCTCAATGTGCTCTGTGTCGGCGGTGGTGTCATGGATCCCGTGTGGGTCGGGGACATCCCGAACGTGCCCAACTGGGGTGAGCTGCCGTAAAACTGGCTCATGCTCAGGCTGCGCTTGTACTCTCCCGTGGCTCCGGAGAACGAGTCCCGTCGCTGGGTGGGCGTCTCCGTACCCGAGCTGCCGATACCTGCAAAGAGATTTACGAGAAGTTTTAGTCAATTCTGTTAGATCTCCCTCGACTATCCACACATTCTGAAGTACTCGGTCATTTCAATTTTTTACTTTTTTCAATTCCTTCACGGTGACGGTGTTTCGGGGGAGGGGGGATGAGATGAGGGGTGAGATTTCTTCAGTTTTACCCTTACATATACCATTATACTAAATAACTTCAAAGTTGATTACGACGACTACGACGAAAATTTCTGAAAATAAATCTTTCAAATCTAGACGTAGTAGGTCATTACCCGCACCTGTCCCGATTGGTCCCATGGAATTTCCTAGCCCACCGAACGTCCCGCTCCCAAAGGCACCGCTGTTCTGACTCTGGGCCGTAAAGGATCCCATACCACCTCCGCTGGTGGGGTTGGACTGCATCTGGGCTGCGGCCGCCGCGGCACCGTTAGTGTACATGGACATACCACTGTGGGTCATGCTGCCCTGCTGGCCCTGCTGGGCGGCTGCCTGCTGCTGTTGGGCCTGCGCCTGTGCCTGATTGGCCATCATTACGCTGTATCCATTGGCTGTCGGAACTTGACGAAAAATGAAGATTTTTTGGGGGATTAAAATGGGGGTAAAACTTCAATGGCTGGTGAACGTTAGAACGTTATCACAGATACACAGATAGATAACCTTGCATCCTGTGAGAGCCTGGAGAAACCCATAAAAATACAAGAACATATATACAAACAACCCATAAACATACAAGAACATATGTACAAACAACCAAAAACATACAAGAACATATGTACAAACAACCATAAACATACAAGAACATATACAAACAACCCATGAACATACAAGAACATATACAAACAACCATAAACATACAAGAACATATACAAACAACCATAAACATACAAGAACATACAAACAACCCATAAACATACAAGAACATATATGAAAACAACCCATAAACATACAAGAACAACCCATAAACATACAAGAACATATACAAACAACCCCTTAACATACAAGAACATATACAAACAACCCATAAGCATACAATAACATATACAAACAACCCATAAACATACAAGAACATACACAAACAACCCATAAACATACAAAACATGTACAAACAACCCATAAGCATACAATAACATATACAAACAACACATAAACATACAAGAACATATACAAACAACCCATAAACTGTAAGAACATATACAAACAACCCATTTTAACACAAAAACATGTACAACCCATAAACATACAAAAACATGTACAAACAACCCATACATTTACAAGAATATTTACAAACAACCAACCTACAAACACAGAATTAAAATGACTCACTTTGTTGAGCTCCGCTAACCATCACTGGAGCAGCACCGTGGGGCATCAGTCTGACTGGAGTCCCCAGTCCTGGCCTCGGTCCTCCCATAAACAGGTTACCGCTTTGGTCATAGTATGTTGGAGTCATGATCGGATATCCTGTAGGCATGAATGACAACGATACGGTCATTATTCTGCTAAATTTGCCTACTAACATGAAGAACCTGGCTACATTAGTAGTAAGATTATAAATGTATGTCGGGGGGCCTAGTATAAGAACCTGTGACCACCCCCCCCTCATTCCCACTACAATACAAAATTGTGGAAATACCTCTCAGCATCAGAGAATATCAATTTGTCTTCCCCATTCCTACTTATCCCCCTCCAAATACCTCCTTCACCACACCAGACACCCCTCCAAGAAAACCTTCACCTCACCAGTGCCCCCACCCCCCTATAAGACACCTCCTCCTTCAACATGCCACTATCTAATCACTTTTCAGTCATACAATGGAAGGAGAATGGAGTGGAACCCTCTCATCATCCATTCATCTGTAGTGAACTGGAATTGTTATGAAACAGAGGGGGACAAAGTTAATTTTGCTGGCCATCTCTGATTCAAGTTCGTTACTAAAAAAGTTATTTTTACATGTTGGTTAATGATATTTAAACAGTTTCATGAAAGGGAGGAAAAGTTCATCACACCATTTAGGTGAGGGGGAGTGGGGCGATGGGGGGAGGGCTAGGTAGATCGGAGATGGGTAGAAGAGGTATCAAGTAAAGCCATCTGCCATTACCTGGCGTAGTAAAAGCCTGTGGTTGAGCAATTCCTTGCATAGCTCCTGGCGTAGAGTTCCCGACACCCTGGTCATTCGGGGCCTGACCCTGCCCCTGGGGTTGTGCCTGAGGGGTCATGGGTCTAGATCCATTCTGACTTCTACCTGACGAAGGCTGTTGAGTTGGCTGTTGCCCTGGCTGTAATGAAAATTTTTGTAGAAGAGTGAAAACAATCCCACAAGTTTTTCTTTTAAGATGAAGAAACTAGAAACTATAAGACCAAAAAAAGCAGAAAGAAGTTAAGACAACAAAGAAACAAACCATAGTATCACGTTTTACCACACAGTAGTTCAAAGTTAACTATCAGAAGTAAACACATCACTGACAATGTCAATACGTAAAACGATATTCCATGATAAAAATTCTGCCAAAGAGTGTCCGGTTAACAACAGGTGGCCGTCAATATATCTTAATATTTCGTTCGCTGGTGTAAAAAGCAATCAAATTTGTGGCCTTTCTCAACATTCTCCCCAAAGTTGTTTCAGAAATGTTTGACTTTTCCTCCCCTCCATCCACAACATTATCTAAATGTAATTCACATTAGACATGTCTTCTGGAAGACCCTGTCTAGATGCCTGACGAGGCCTTTCAGAGACTTTACCACTCACCTGTTGTTGTCCCTGAGGCGGTTGGTTCGGTTGGGCTGCTCCTCCCTGCTGTTGTACAATGTTCATCGGGTACAGAGCACCCCAGGGGGCTACCCCATAGGCATACTGTGGCTGGATCATCTGTGGCTGGCCTGGTAGGGTCAAAAGTTGGCAAAAGGGAGAAGTTAAATATCGATTCAAACTACCGAGCGAACTTGTCCTCAAGGACAGCGTGTCATCCATCTGATACAGTTGTCATTCAGCCTAACAGTGAATGACACAAAAAGCATATTTCAAAGTTTGTCGAGCACTTTTGAAAGATCAGATTTTTTGGATCTTAAAAATGTCCGACCGAACATGGGCACAAAACACTGATATACATCTTCCTCTACATGTTACATATTATATATCATATGTTATATATATCTAGATTGTTGTTGAGTGCATCATGGGTGTAATAATTCAGATACAATAAGATGACTGCATTCTTGACAGTACTTTCTCTGTGGGTACCTACGACTATCTGCATCATCAATGCATGTAATCGTTGCTGATTCTATGTTATGATAACAATATGTCTTCATAGATATCAACACAGCAGATGTAGCCCACTCAACACCACTTCACTTGTTACCACTGGCATTATGTCTTGCAACAGTAAAATAGTTTTATTATAAAAAAGTTTTTTTTATTTTAGAATAAAAGTATTTTAATGAAAAGACCTACAACTATTTTGCAGAGTTACGCAAGCTGGCAAAGAGAAAGGCTCTTGACTATCAACAACACTTTTAATGCAACTCTCTAGGTGACTTACCCTGCATGGTGGCAGCCAAGCTAAGTGTGTAAGGGTCCTGTGCGGGTGGTGCACCGGTAAAGATGTAAGGATTGGCAAACGTCGGCGCCATACCTGAAAAAAAACAAAGGAATAGAAAGACCACATTCACCTTTGGATTCTGTGTAGCAAATTTGTCTGCTTTTGAAAAGCATTTTGCCATACGATACCAGAAAAATAATATTTCCTGCCAGGTTGCCCTTATGAGGAGAACCAACCTATTCAGTAATGTAAAAGCATTAGCTCTACTCGCCATGGCATATATAAATGTTGATTCTAATCTCCAAAATCTGTCTAAATTTTTTGGCCGATAATAAAACTTTCAACCAATCGTGTTCAACGATCAGCCGCTTATAAAAGGGACGGCAAGAGAGATAATTTTGCTTTACACGCTTTACAAGAAGAGTTACATTCAGGTCTCTGACACATGATCCTATGGTCGAGTTACGATTCGTGAAACACCAGAGCAGAGACGTCCCCCATCCATACGTCCACTGATATCAAACACCGGTTTTTATGATCTTTATTTCGGTAAAGGAGACATCTCTCTGACACCGTCTTCTGGTAGATAAGGAGGAAGAAAAATGGCATCTCCACAAAGTTGATCAAATTTTGTTTGCAGCACTGCTTTACTCACCCATTTGTTGTTGCTGTTGTTGTTGCTGTTGAGCAGCTGCCATTGCGTACTGCTGTTGCTGCTGTTGGAGGGCCAGGGCTTGCTGTGGCGTCGGCTGCCTCTGTTGGAACATCTGATGAGGGGGAAAAAGGAGAACTCTCGCTTGAAATGACGATAGAGAGAATATGGAACGACCCACAGGTACTTTGATACATATTTAGTACATATTTAATGATATATTTAGTTCTCAGGGAGGTCATCCTACAGTTAGTGCTTTAATCTAGAAAGAGTTCATAATGAGTGTCTCTGAACAATCCTCTTTAAAACAGGCCAGCCGACCAGCAAATTAGCCTGGCCCGTTTTCTACAGTTGGTACTGAGAGTAGCTGGTTTGCATTTAAGTTCTATTCTCTCTCACATCACGACCGTGATAACGCTTGAGTTGGGAATGAGTTACCTGATCTATGGAATTAATGTTACAACAGATGTTAAGTCCTCGTAAAGATCATTATACTTCAGAAAAACATATTCAACAAGGCTTACCACATGTTTTGTAAAGAGGTTTCATGGGGCTAACCAAAATATTACAGCCTAGCAGCTACAATGTCATCTTCCAAGAGACCAAAACATGCTCTTCCACGATAAGAACAACGAAAAATAAGGAATATCAAACCCGTTGGCATTATATGTCATCTTTCACAATGATGTCATCCGTTTTGCAATTTATACAAGTCACATTTGGTGCAAAGCTCGCTAAGTTTACACACAAGTCAAACTACATGGAGCCCCAAAATTTATTTCCAAGGTAAACAGAGCTATCAATTGTTTTTGAATAAACTCTCCCCCTACAACAACTCACAGTTTTGTACAAGTAAGCTTGGTGAACATTTTCTTGACAAATCAAGTTTTAAACTAATTTAATTGAAGCAATTTGTTTAACATCACACTACCCTTTCTTGATTCTTAAAGAATCAAAATCAATTTTCACAAAGGTGGAGGATCTCTTTCCCCTCCACATTTCACAGCCATATCAAATCCTCAACAGGTCCCCCCCCCACCCTACCCCATTGATGAAACCTGATTCATTTATCCCATTTCAGAGACAAACTCCAATCAGAAACCATTTCTCTCGATACAGCATCATTTCTCCCAAACCTACAAAACTGTAACCGAACCACGACAGCTACCGAACACTATGAACGACTAACCTGTTGTTGGCTGTACTCCACAAATCCAGGACTGCCCATATTTTGTACCATCTGGTTATTTCCCGGGTACTCAAACTGCAGCGGTTCCATGCCCGACTCCGGACCGCCTCCACCGGTATCGATTTCCAGCTGGTTCGGCACCTCCGAGTTCAGATACTGTTCGGGGGGTACCTCCCTGTGACCTTTGACTGGTCCATTCTGGTACTGTGCATCGACCATGTGATGGGGAGGGGCCACCTCCTGCTGTTGTCCCACTTGGTTCTCAATAGGTTCGGACGAAGGGGGTTGGCCGTTGTTCATACTGTTAAGTACAAAGCGAGCAGGAAATAGCAAACATCTGTTTTGAAGAGGACTTAAGTAGTTGTCTGAAACGGTGGGATACTTGAAGCAAAAGTACCAGTAGAATTTCCGTTGCTACGAGTACAAAATACCAGGTTCTAGTCACGAGTACAAAATTTTGCACCGGTTTCTATACTACTATACTAGATTTCCAAATTGCACCCCCCCCCCTGGAGTATGATTACCACTCCACGAGGAGGAGTATAGGCATTCTTTACAAGGAGTCGACTCACCATAAGTCTATTGTGTGGTAACTCCTATAGTGAAGGAAGATATCAACAAACATACAGTTATAATAGGCTAGTTGCACTGATATTTTTTCTTTCTTATATGTTGTCATATTCACCTCTGAATGGATACCCGTAAAACTGAGAGATATCGATCCTAATTGGTGAATTATTCACAATTTTAGTTCATGCAGAAAATGTCGGTGTCCCACACAATTTATGAAACGCTTTATTTTTTGTTAGCAAAGCAGTGAAAGCTTGGCACAACTTTAGTGGAGTAATAAATATATCTATATAATTTTTGGGTAATTTACCCTTCCTTGTGAGAGGCAAATCTATAATATCATAAAATCATGGTAAATTCTTCACAAACTGAGCAAAACAGTGGTCTCCCATTAACAGGTACATATGAACGAGGCAAAGTAAAATTACACGTTTTCTTTAAATTACTGTCCCGCTGTCCGACCTACCTGTACACGCTCTGGTCTTCGTTTGGTACTTGCAGCGGTTCCCCTCCATTTTGGACTTCTTTATGACTTTCTAAAACTTCCTCATACGGTGAGGGCGTCTTGCTATTTTTAATCTGGTTCGATTTTGGGTCCGCCTGTTCGTGGTTTGGGGTCACAGCGTTCATACCCTGTATCAGTCAAAAATGGGGGAAAGAAGAAAGGTGTGAAGGTGCACAAACATTTAAAAGGATTCAAAAAATCTATATACTGTGGTACAATACCTTCAATTACTTCCATCCAAAAATGCAAATTTAACTGGAATGTTAATATTTATCATGAAACCTATCACAGCTAATATTTCCAAATCTAAATTCTTGTATACATCCATGTTATGGAATGATATGCTCGTCTAGCAGACTAACCAACATTTGCCACACGGTTCCGGTGTACTTCCGACCGCACAACTCAAACTGAATGGAGTGCATAAACACGCAGTGATGTTGCATCATTTTAGGTAATGTGTGATTATATTGTACGTTGGTCCTAATAATGATAATAACATTTTTTTTGTGAACTATCCCTCTCAGGTGCAACCACAGTTAACGTTGTCCTTCTTTATCAGACTAAAATCATAATCGTTCGTTGACAGCAACCTGAACGGACGAAAGGAATTTGAAAGTTAACAAAGCTCCTCCTCACATATCTGTTCTTCATTTGATGTAATTTGTGGTCAATCTCGCCCGAGATTGGCTTCACTCTCGGAGACGATCCCAGGACGTATTCCACCATACTCAGTCCGAGACCGCTGGTGTCTGATCTGGGTGAAAGCACAGAATTCTCATGACCCTGATAGCTCCCCGGAGAGAGTTGTCTACGTTGCACCATGATTGGCTGGGAAACAGAGTGCTCTGTGCCTGATGGGTGGAAAAAACTTCATAATTACATGGAGGGAAAGAACTTCATCATGAGAAAGTTGTTGCATCTGGTGACCTTTGTTCCCTTTTTCTCAGAAAATCCAAAAACTGATAATTTTCTACAGCAAACGGCCAAAAACTTTCCACTTAAATAGGCAATTTGGACTACCAGTGGAGTACAGGGGAGGGGCAAACACTACTGTAAAAACTGACAATGGTAGTTCAATGATGAAAATGACAGCATCTTCTAAATTTAAATTTGTAATTTCAGAGGATAGGGTGTCACCTCAAGTCAATACCAATGTTAAGGGTACTTTCAAATAAATTCTCTGACTCTTGCAATGGGGGCAAAAACCTTGCTTTGCAACGCCTTCACACCACGGTTGGCACTAACCAAACTATTACAGCAGAATAGCTATATATTATGTTAACATATTTCAAGAGACAAAAACATGTTGCAATTGCAACATACTCAAGATGATTAGAACTGCATGTCTAGTTTAAAGTCCCAAATGAAAGATTTGGTAAACTACATGAAATGCAAAAGAAAATAGCTGTCTTCAGAACATACCTGACATTCCCCAGGCACCTTGTCCACCTTGAGACCATTCATTTTGATTGAGAAATAGACCACCCTTGTCATCAGTTCCCCAGTACTTTTTCGGTGATCCGTACCCCTCTATATGTCTTCCCTTCATGTCCTCTAATTGTAGTGCTTGGAATTCACTTGTCATTTTTGATAAATCTGCTGTCCGAACCTTTGACGAAAAAACATGAAGACAAATTTTAAATAAAACATTTAAAAGTTGGAATCGTTCATCATAAAATACTACAAATGAAGCGTCTGCCACACAAAATCTGCTGCACATCCTTGCATTGACTGTGCGTAGCATTTTGACAATTTGACGAATAGCATGTTATAATATAATAGCATATATAATAATAACACATCACTACATAGCTCACTTAATACAACCCCAGATGAGCAACAAGCTAAACTCAGTTCACAATGACAAAGCATGTACTTCTTAACATTATACAAACTAGGCCTGAACTTTTCACAAACAAAATTTGGACCTGTTAAACCAGTTGTGAAGTTATTGACAAAAATTTACCTGATCAATCACGCTATCATCCCCACTGGTCCACTTGTGCTTGGCCATCATCCCTGCCTGACTTAGGTCATTGTTGGAGGGCCTCTGATAAAAATAGCCCACGGCTGCGTCATCTCGTGACCTGGGTTGAGGTGCGCGGGTGTACCCGGTCCTAGCACCAGTCATGGATGACTCCATGTCACCCTGCCCTCGCTCAACTGTCGTCGTACTGCTCCAATCTCCATTCTCCATTTTGGTAGCCTACCCTTGGAAGTGTTCTGCTACAGACTTTGGTTTATAATATATTCTACCCCTTTTTGTCTGGTCATTAAAGACATTTCAAATTCTGTAGGCAAGAAAAATATCAAGAAAAGAAAATTAGTCTCTGTGGTATCATACTTCTTCAAGGAATATCATCTTCTTTTAATTTAATTGGGACATCATTTTTCTAGTACAGCATCACAAAATGCTGTAAATGTAAAATGAGCAACTTGCTATTAAAGTGCAAAGATGTACAGCAGGGTATAGCAGTTTTTGTACACAGAAACCATAGTATTTTATCAAAAACTTTAAGGCATTCATTTGAATCTGTGCCACACAAACTTTGAACACTAAATTAATCCCTGTTTCAATGCAGAGTAAAAGAAACGTGCTTGTTGTCATCAATTGAAAGTACTTTTACAACAAGTTTAAGAGAACTGATCTGTTTTGAAAATTAGGGTATTAAGTGTGATAAAAATATTGCCAATTGGTAGTACCTTATGTATGTAACAGGACACCATGGTATTGCAAAATTAGCAGATATCAATGTATACATAACAATTCTTCTGTAAGATTTGGAATCAATTTCTCATATTAAAGTTTGTCCTAACAATTTGTGAAAGCAAAGAGATTCTGGGAATGTAGCAAATTGTACTTAGCTGTTTGGGGTGGTTCACGACTAGAACTGCCGGTTCTTAAAAAGTTATGTAGCCTATGTAAAAATTCAGTGGTAAGTGATTTGTAGGCCTGGGTCTTCACAATTACAAAATTAAGGTTAAAACGGGCAAGTTGAGTCGGTCTCGCTCAAAGGAGCATTGAACAGCTAAGCCAAAGCCTAGTGTAATGTTTAAAATCTTGTAGAACCTTTGATTAAACAATGGAACTCAATTAGGTTAGGCCTAACAAACATAGGGCTTGGTATTAATATGATACAAATACATGTACATTAACTGATACCCTAATGACGAAGCGCTTCCTCAAAAATGGCAGACTAGGACATAGGATACCTTATTGTTAGGCCTCACTTGACTTATGGCTGGTCTAGTCATACTGCATAGAACTACATGCAGTACTAGGCTAGATACGCGTCAAGCGCTTAAAATGCTTAGGCTAGCCTATTCATTCTGTGCACACAATTCATGTCACTGTGTAAGTGTCGCTAATGTTAGGCTAGGACTATATTAAGTAAGTGTGAAATGCAGCTTTTAAGAGCTTTGGTATCTTCAAATCATAGATTAAGAACAAGTCCATGCTTAATGGTAAAATTGCAGTAGTAAATGACCATCTCAAATTTAACGAACCACGTCACTTTATAAAACAAAACTAGCCTAGACCTTATGAACGTAGCTCGAGCTGACAAAAGATATCATCACGGAGGAAGATCTCGACGTTTTATATAGCCCTCTTCTTCAATCTTAGGTTCAAAAGACAGCCTTTAAATAATGCATGATAAAAATGAAGGTTTGAAGAACACTGTTGTAAAGACAAAATGTGATTAGATGACTGCCTTACCGCGATGTCGAGGGATTTTTCTATCCCCATCACGTTCACTTCCTCTGCAGTGCTACGACATATTGAAACTTGTCCAGCTATTTGAGGAAGAGGACAATGCATGATGGGAAATAAATTACAGTCACTGTACTGGCACTGTACGTATAATGATGCATGAAGCGTATTCGCTCGAATCAATGACGTCATTCGCGCGGAATGCCAAGGATTCTGCGGGTATGGGGAAGCTAGAAAGTGGTGACCTGGGAATTACTTGTATGAAAACATTGAAACGACATAAATGTGCAGTCCAAAAAGTTGGGAAACAAGAACTCCCGGCAACTGCAAATACAATCACAAGTTATTCCACTGTTGCAAGGAACTGCTTGAAAAGATACATCATCAGGACCCACAACTACCCCTTCATCACTTCCTATTCCCAGTGGCGTCGCCAAGGGGGGGGGGGAGCCTTGGGGCACGTGCCCTGTCAAAAAAATCGTCTCCCAGGTGCCCCCCAACTGCGAGTTGTAGTGATAAAAAACCTTGACTACTACCTGCATGAATTTATATGTCAATGTTCAACACTCTTCTTTCACGTTGTAAACCGTTTCCCAAACCCTCTTGAGATGGAGGGGCTGAAGTATGCTTCCTCCCCAACTATTCAAGCGGAAAACATCTTTTTGTATCTCTTATAATGGATAATCACCAGATAGCACAAAATTGCATCTTATGACCCTTAGTTATGTAAAAACATTATCAAAGCAAAAGGGTTCATTTCCATTTTTTTTGTATAACTTTTTTATCCGCCTCAATTAAAAACATAAATATCGGACAGCCTAAAGCCCGGAAATTCTTGAACATAAAATTACGTCAAGTTACAAAATATAGCACCAGATTACATCTAAGGACCCTTAAGTAATCGAAAATTTATCAAAGGGGGGAGGGAACCCCTCCCTTTAGACCTCTCCCTCCTGAGGACGGCATTCACAAATAAACATTGTGCCCCCTAAAAAAGTGCTGTGCCCCCCCCCCATGCCCCCAATATTGAAATGTCTGGCGATGCCACTGCCTTCCTTGTTCTTCTGTCGTGTCAGTTAAGTTACCAATTAACGTTATGATGGAAGTCTACTCAGAGAATAAAGATTGTCTTAAGCCAAACAGAAGTCGATTAAAAAATAAATATACGCCCTAAATGATTATTAGCACGTAGGACGCTACATTTATAGATTAGCCAAACAGTCAAGTATGCCGCAATGTTTGAAGGCTTCAGTGGAAAATCGATGCCCCGATTGGTAAAACGAAAATGTGTCCAATAAGGGTGGAAAAGGGTAGGGGTAATATATTTAAGGTACCACCTTACAAATAACCTCTATAATTGTTCTGTACACACCAAACTAATTAATGAAAGAGTGAGCAGGGCTTGGGGTAGGGGTCCCTACCAACCAACCGAACTTAGAAGATCTTGTTTAGATTTATGAATCTCAAAAGTAAAACATCAGTAAAACTATGCTTTCCCCTGAGTACTTGGTGTATAGGACCGTGCTGAAACGCTGCTATGCACGTTTTTGTAGACCTCGAAAAGTGAGAATTGGTTGGAAAGTGTTTGGCGATGAAAGCTCAGGGGAGCCCATGGACAGTAATGGTTACCGGGCCCATCAGTTTTGAAGTCTCCATAATTCACAGCTCTGGGCGTATGGAGAATTTTTCAGGTGGGCGGAAGCCTGGCCGTGATTCATCTTATCCCATACCTCGAGATCTCTAGACGACCGCAGGTCCCGTGGCGGTAGTCCCCCCCCCCCCCCCCCCCACCACACTACCCCAACTGGTTTAAGGTTTTCAGTCAATGGAGCATTAAACTAATTATATCATGTGTAACCCTGTAACCTGTATGATGATCGCAGAACAGTCTGCTACCATATCTCGAGTTGTATGCAAAGATTTACATACTGTTAATCTCCAGCGACTTCCTGTTTTTTTTTTGTGTGAATATAGCCCAAATTAGAAATACCGCCCTCTAATTTGCCTTGTCATTTTCTCTCTCATTTTTCAAGTTAAACGGGAAGTACTTTGATATAAATCGTTATTAATCCGCGCCGAGTAGTCATATTTCGTGATGTGTCAATAGCTACACGTCTTTCGCAATATAGTTAAACCATAACTTATAACCAGCCGCTATAACGTTACGTATGGAGAAGAACAATTCTTGCGCTGTTGATAAAGGGATGCTCTGTTAACTTTTAAGCCGATATACCACAATAATTAATTTCAAAGGAGTATTAACTTCAAAGGAGAATAGCTGAAATAAATAACGGATTTATATAAGTGATAGAAGTTAAACTTTAAAATATAACTTTTGTGCTCTTTTTTGTGAGTGTTGGAATTTACAAATAGGATGCGTTTTGATTTGATTCTGTTATGACGGTAGGCCATTTAAGTTTTCTTTGTATTCAAGATTGCAATATTTGCCCTCTCTCGCTCTCGCTTCTTTTTAACTGTCATTCATTGGTATAAAACCTAATCGATGATAACGATGCTGTTCATTATACTATTGTGAATTATATATACGTAAGCTAGGCTGACGGTAATTGGAAAACTGTAACTTTCTGTGTCAGAGTTCAGAGTTCCTCGTGCTCTGTATACGTGGGCTAATGTTGTTCAGTTATATTTTCAGGCATTGTAAAATCATTGGTCAGTTTTATCTAATTTGGTGCTTCCAGTTTGTTTCAAGTTAATTCATGCGAGGAATGCCAGCTGCCACTAGAGTAATCGATAAAAAATTATCTATCTTAATCATGAACACCACAAAGGACAACGGAAACGTTAAAATCGAAAAAAGGGAAATGTTATGCAATACTGTATAATTTTATTTTTGACATAATAGAACAAGTAGTTACACATGTAGCTGTGGTGCCCACAGGGTGGGGAGGGTGAGAGGGGAGGGGAGAGGGGTATGGTCCTCCCCTCCATCGTCAGTCGAGGGGTAAAACATTTTAGTAAGGGGATCCCCCCCCCCCCCCATTCAGTCAAGAAAGAATTCAACCACTGCTCCGAGCCCAGGACGTTCTTCCATTTAGGTTTCAAGCATCATTACCTAATTCAGTCGGGGGGGGGGGGTTGGGGTGGGCTTGATAATTTTCACCCACCTTTGAAATCCATGCTTATGTAGTCACTGCCTTGTAGGGGTAAATGTTTGGGAATTTGTTATTAAGTTATTATTAAATTGGCAATGATTTGTCCGATTTTTGTATATTACCGAAGTTGCAGATATAGGGCGACATTTAAACGGTGGGATCATAACCCCCCACACCCATCCCTCGTCACTCGAACACACCGGTACCGATTCCATGTTACGAGCTTGATCTCATTAAGTCCTTAATTCCTGATGAATTTAGTGGAAGCGACTACCGGTAATTTAAAGTCACTTATACCCTTGACAATATACGTTTATATATTGAGTCGATGAAATCGCTCACCGAAAACATGAACATATTTTTTTCTCGTAAGTTTTCCGTGGAGCATGCGGGTTTTAGATGATAGGCCTACGGGACTGTATATTTTTTAATTGACCTGTCGACAGGCATTACTTCACGCACATGACTCTTGTCTTGCATTCATTATTATTTTTTTTATTTTTTTCACCATTGACTGTAAGCTATTCCTCGTACATCAAACTTCGAATTTAAAGGCATGAAGTAAATTTAGAGTTGCTTTGTGCCGTAGTCCGTACACAACAGATAATCTTGGAGTGCTAGTAAAGGTTCTTTATCTACCCGTGGCTTTCAAGATATTCATCTATATAATACATGCTAAATGTCTGGAAAGTTCCTTTTGGTGATAATGACATCGGCTCCCCGCGGTTAAAATGCACTGTTTAACATATTCATTAGAAATAATGCATTCAAAGCACGGTTCTTTTAAAACCCACATAAATAACAAAGCACCTTGAAATACAAAACCATTTGTCATTGAAAATGTTTAATACATAATAAATATGTTGTATTCGGGCCATAACATTTCGATGGAGTTATATATGTGTTATACATATGAGGAACTGATCTACCTTAATGGTCTGGATGTTTGACTAAGTAGTTCAGTCACTTTTATAGATGAGCCTCAGACATTTAAAAGGACATTTCTGAAAATAAAAAAAAAACTACGGTGCACAACATATCGAATTGATTTTTTATTTTGTGCTCAAATGTCATTTCGTGACGTACATTTCATTAAGACCCGCCTGAACAGGAACACCTCCGCACTTTTTTTTTATACGACGATTTTTCTTAGATATCACGATATGTTTGATGAGAAGAAACCATCACGGGTGAGCAAAACTGAGAAAGGAAATGACGTCACACAGAAACCAACGAATACGTCATACAGCCCCTTCCCCAAAGCTCGGAAGCCACCCAGTCAAGGAGCTGTACGTATAGTTGTAACGGGGCTAAATGGCGTCGGAAAAAGTGGTAAGTTATATCAATGCAAAATCATCCATTTGCTTCAAAGCTATACTGCTGTACGTCTGAAACTTCGGGTAAGGGGAGAGGGTGAGGGTGAGGGTGAAGATAAGGGTTAGGGTGAGGGGGGATGGGCGGAAAATGTTCCACCAATACCCGAGCAATGCAGAAAAAGCTTTCATTGCAGATCAACTAAATACCCGTATCATTATTGTGGGAACTGTATACCATTATTGGTGCAGTACTATATGCGACCCGCTCTGTTTTATTCCTGTATAAAGTTTCAGAATCCCACCCCCTATTTCCTCCTTAAAATGTTAATTTTTGAGATTCTCGCAACGTATATCACTAAAGAAGAACCACATATTGCTGCAAACTAGTATGAATGCAAGCTATATCGACAATTGATGTTCGTTACAATTCAGAAGATGTTATCTTAATATATGAACGAGTTTGCATACTTATGCTGTCTTTATTCCACGCACGTATTAAAGCGAAGAAGTATTTGAGATCCATCACCCCTCCCCCCCCCCCCCCC
>KN884170.1:66636-80287 GCA_000934455.1 Apostichopus parvimensis
GGGGAGGGGGGGAGAGGGAGGGAGAGAGGGAGGGAGGGGGAGAGGGAGGGGAAGGGCAGTACGGTTGGAAAAGTTAGAGAAGAAGTTAGATGTGATTTATCCTACATAACAAATATTTACTGTTTCTTTAAGCAAATTTCTTACATTTCCCAACTTCTGACAATGTTATTCTTGCTGAGGACACTGACTTACACCTCCCTCCCACCTCTATTCCCCCACCCCCACCCCCCACCCACCAGCCTACCATTCGGACATTCAACCTCTACTAACCTTGCAGTTTGCAGGTGCATAACAGTGTTCTCCCCTTCGTAGGTACAGGCGGCGACCACGTTGCTGTAGATTTCCGGAAAGCCACTGGCCGCGGAGAAGCCGTGCCCTCCGCAGGACATTCTGAGAATCTCCAGACCAGATGAAGCCATTTCTGTGGTGAAGGCTTTTACGCCTGCTGTTGTACCGTGCAGCTGTTGTTTCAAAGTGAGAGAGAGAGAGAGAGGTTAATATATAATCAGTCATATTGATTAATGTAGCTACTTAACTTTCATAACCGAAAAAAAATGACATATTTCCTAAAAGACCAACCTGTTTTGGTGGTGGTGGTGGAAGAGGGAAGGGGATGGGGAAGGGAGGATGGGAGAAGAGATTGGAAGTCGTGGTTGCTTACTGTTTCCTAATGATGAATCGGAAGATGTTGCAGTAATTGAAATATTACTTCGACAAGCCTGGCCCAACCATTTCTCATACAATGAATGAACATATTCTTAATTTCAAAATGCTTACAATTTCCAAAGTATATCAAACCCAACATCACCTCTGGTAAAGGGTTGAATTTTCCTTCTGAAGGCCTATAAAGGTGGAAGGGGAGATGGTTGGGGAAGGAGGGTGAAACTCCATTGTTTCAAATGACATTTCTCACAATTGCCAGAGGATATCAAATAAGGCTTCACCTCTGGTAATGCGCTGAAGTTTCCTTCCGAAGGCCTATAAAGGGGGAAGGGGAGATGGTAGGGGTAGGAGGGTGAAACTCCATTGTTTCAACTGACATTTGTTCAATTACAATTCACTCAGGATATCAAATAATGCTTCACCTCTGGTAATGCACTGAAATTTCCTTCTGAAGGTCTATAAAGGGGGAAGGGGAGATGGTAGGGGAAAGGAGGGTAAAACTCCATTGTTTCGAGTGACATCTGTTCATTAAAAATTGCCAGAGGATATCAAAATGAAGCTCACCTCTGGTAATGCGCTGAAGTTTCCTTCGTCCGTCTGAGCCATATACTCCAAGAAACGGTCCTTGAGTTGAGCTCCGCAGATGAGGAGAGCGAACGACGATGCGATCTGGGGGAAGAGTTTCATCTGTTGACTCTGATAATCCAGGATTCTAGGTTCAGGCTTCCTGAATAAACGAAGAAAAAAAAGACAAAAACATGTTATTAAAATATACCAAGAATGTATAAATGAATTATTGGTACTTCTTTTATCGTCCGGTATGGCAGCGAATGTTTTTTTTATCTCGTTTCTTAATAACTCAAGCCTACAACATGACCAGAATCAGTGGCGGACTGGCCACAGGGGCATCTGGGCAATGCCCTGTGGGCTGGTGGGCTGGGGAGCCTGGTAAAAGTTACAGCCCATTTTGACAGTAGTTTATAGAATACAGACGGGCTGTGTAGAAATACATTTTTAAGTGCTTGAAAAACTAAATAAAATCCAGTCTAAATCAAATATTTTTGACTAATTTTGTTTACGTTTTTAACGTTTCTCAGTTTAATCAAGTATTGCTTCTGGAAAATTATTTTTGGATCTATTTTAAAGGATTATTGTAACCTACAAAATTGAGAAATATAGCAGCATTTTGCATCTAGGCATTCCTTAACTTAAAAAAATCTCAACCTTATACCCCTCCCCCAGGACCGCGATCACTTTGTAACATATCAATCAATGATGGGCCAGTCTAGGTGAAAAATGCCCAGGCTGGTTTTAAGACCAAGACCGCCCCTGACCAGAATCATACATAATCATACAGATTTTTGTAAACTAAAAGTCGCATTCAATTTTCTACTTGTACTTGAATGCATCACAGTATGGAGCATACCACATTCACTAATATCTTTTTTTCAACCTTCAACCCTGATTGCAAAGTTGGTACCAACTGTCCTTGCATCCATGCCGGTCAAGCCTGCCTGTAGAAAAAACAGTCCACTTCAAATTCACTCGAGCATTTGTTACTTGATAGCACAAACTACCCCAAGTACTGTCATTAGCATTCATCTTGAGACCTAATTAATTGTACCAGCAACCAGCAACCGTACGATTGTAAACACAAGTGCTCTTATGGCCGGCACCACTTTCCTGTGTGAAGACAAATTTGGCTCGACCACTGAAATACTTCACGTTGTGTTTAATAATGAATTTGTGCAGAGGAGCGTTCAGTATGGCTAGCATTACCAACTCAGGTAGATATTCAATCTCCCCTGTTTTTGGCCCAAAACAGGGGACTCAGGCGGTATTTGCTATAGGCAGGGAAGTTCGTTATGTCCAATTTTCTACTTCTACTTAAATGCACCACAGTATGAAATACCACATTCACTAATAGTTTTTCAACCTTCAACCCTGTAGGCAAAGTTGGTACTCAGTTATTCGCTGGGCAATACCGTCACTGCATCCAATTTTCTACCAATATGCTCGATGCGAAAAACTATGACTACACCACATTCAACGGTTAGTTTGCGAACTTCACACACAAACCCTGTACGCAACTTTAGCATGAAAGATCGCAACAATACAGTGCAAAATCAAACCCCAAACTCTTGTTACCACTCATCCTCCGGGACATCACTTCAAGCATCCTTCAAGTTCCACTTTTGGCACTGATTGTGAGAATTTCAACGATCGACCTAGTTATAACAAACTATGCTGGTACCACGCACATAGTCATTCCAATCCTCTCACAAAAGAGCTGGAGTTGCATACTAAAGATTGAGCCCCTTTTCATTTCATTTTCATTTATTTATTTTTGTTCTATCACAACATAAGTATGACATATGACATAGAAGGTGATAAGAAACAAAACTTGTGAAAGGAAGTGTACTAAAAAACCCTATAGGGCTTGTCGTAGTGACACTCCCTGAAAAAATACAGAACTTTACAATTAGAAAAGAGAACCCAAAACCCAAAACCCAAAACAAACAGATCCACCCCTTCCTCTCCCTTCCCTCACCCCCTCCCCCAGTTTCATTTCGCAGTTCTAGTACATGTTGATGAAGTGTTTTTGTAAGCTTTTTCTAAAAGCAACTAAAGAAGGCATTTGTGACCATTTTAGCATATCTAGCTTTTCATGTTTCTCGTTATACAATATGGTCTCATTAGTAATGTCTGCTCACCCTGGAACGAGCTCGGACTGCCTCCGGACAGCGCTGTAACGGGTCGCAATCATAGCACCCTTCGCCAGACCTATTCCGACGTGATCGATGAGGAAACTGCGAATGACCACCATGCTACCGTAGCTGAGCTTGGCGAGAGGTGGCGCTGTGTAGGTACCATCGGGAGCGACCTGTATCGCAAGTGAAGAAAAGAAAAATTATCTATCATAAGGTCCCGAGTTCTAGTCACTCCAAGATTAATGTAAGTCGTCCAGTTACAGAGTTGTTGACAATTGACAAATCATAATCATGGACGTTAAATATGAATGTAAGAGAGTTACTTCGGTCAGCTTGCGGCTTTGATAAGCGAATGAGGCTTCTTCGCGAGTTCCTGCTTGCAGGAGGATAAATACATACATACATACATACATACACACATACATACATACATACATACATACATACATACATACATACATACACACATCTACACTTCAAACAAAGAATGTATAAAAGATATATGTGAATGGTGGTTTAATTATTCCCGCCATGCAAAATACAAGGATAAAACATGTTTTTTGTTACCTATGCCTACTTTGGATATAACAGTTAGGGCTAAAATTAATATTGATAATTGGTATGGCTAATCACTATCTAATTGCATCCTGTTGAAGAACAAGAAATACTTCATAGTTAATAATAGCATCCCTACAAAGCATTACACTAGTTTTAAGTATACCTAATAGGAAATGAAATTCTTGTCCGTTTAGTAAAAACAATTGCAATCAACTTTTTGTCAGGTTTATCTTGAAACCAAAATATTCCAAAAGTGTTTTGTTGGTATTGCAGATACTGGGAAAGATATGTTGCATTATTCAAATGGTAGATTGGTGTGGGAGGTGGGCGGGGTATGGAAGGTGGGCGGGGTATGGAAGGTGGGCGGGGTATGGAAGGTGGGTGGAGTGAGGGGTGAAGACAGGGGTGATGTATCTGAGGATCAGAGAGATCTAGCTTGAGAGTACTTCATACACATGTGATTACAAAGAATCCCTACTTGGTATATTTTATCGATTTTAAGTTGGTATGGTTCAGAGTGGGGGATGATGTGGGGGTACTTAACAAACACAAGGACCATTATCGCTGTCATACCCATGTGATAACAAGGAATGCTGACTGCATGTTAGTGATGTTACTGTTAAGTGTGGGAGGGAGTGGTGGAGTGTGGGGGTGAGGATGAGGGTGGGGAATCCTGCCTTAGTGGGTACATTCATAGCTATCTGTTATGGATGTTACTGTATTGTAAGGGAGGGAATGGGTGACGGTATGGGTGGGGCTATTTAACAATCAGATGGCGTGTTATCACTGTCTCACCTGAGAGAATTTCATACACATGTGATCACGAGGAATCCTGACGTGGTCCATTCTCAGATATCCGTTATCGATGTTGTTGAAGCCGAGCTTTGGTCCGATATCTCCCAACTCCACACCTTTGGAGAGAAATCACAAACGAAAAGTAAAGTTATTGATTACTGAGAGCAGCAATGCCAAGTTAGAGATTCACAGAATATATTAACACGAACAAACAGAAGACTCGAGTGAATTGTTAAACCTAAAACCACATCCAGGCCATCTATTTTAAAAAAGAAAATTGAAACAAATTTTGGAATGAGCAAATAAATGATCGGCTATGAAACAAGTGGGCAATACTCACAGTTCCTGGTTTGAATCCTGTTCTGGCAAATAATTTCTTTGCTCTTTTCAAAAGATATTTATAGTTTTTTCCTGTCAAATTTCTGTTCCCCTTTAGAAATGCATTTAAAACATATTTAAAGAGTACATTTAAAGAGTACATGCGACTGTGCTACAATATGAGTAAGAGAATGGACTCACTGAGAGTCTGGTGTCAAATACCTGGAAAAGGGCTGTGGTCTTTCATACTCCGGACTTGTACCATGAACATGTGAGTTCCGTGATCTTTACCCTGTGTGATGAGCCGGGCAGCAACCACAGCGTGGGTGACGGTCTTACCCACTGGAAACAGAACAAAATAAATCTTTAAATACCAGCTGTAATATGACTTTTTTATGAATTTTCAGGAGATGTTCTATAAATTATAATATTATGTAATATACTCCTGCTTCTCATTCTGCATTCCAATTCTGAATATTTAGAAGACTTTCCAAAAATTTCAACCCCAATTCAAGAATTGAAACTGACATGAAACCTGTTAAACATTAAGTATACTGTAACTATTAGAGCATCACGAAATACTGTGTGAAGAGAAGGGGGGGGGGGGGCGGTGGGGTAGTACAATGTGAAAATGACAGCTTAGGTTAAGTTTTAAATTGTGCCACTTTTTAACTCTTCTCCTTATAATATTTACTTACAGTTTCCAGGCCACCATTTCATGGAAGTCAGAGTTGGACTGTGAAGGACAAACTCTTGAGTTGAAGGGTCATAGGTCGCTGTTGTCTCAAGTCCTCGAAGGTAGGTTCCTGTAATAAGTATTTTTTTATAGAGACATTTGGACATCATAGGATCTTTTGTTTACAGTACAACTTTCAAAATATAATTGCAAACAATTGTTCCATTTCACTACTAAATTTAAACTAAAACAAATTCCTACGCCCTTGTAGGAACACCAAAGTATTCCAAACTTTTTATACAAACCATTTATTATAAATTATTTTCTTCTCCTGCAAAAAAAGACCATACCACTCGCTGGTAATTAGCCTTTAACATTTAATGACACTTTCTGCCTTGAGCAGATATACAATTACCAGAGACACACTACCCTTGACTCATCCTAGTCACTCCCTGACTCACCCCCACCTCCCACCATTCGCTCCTCTTTTGTCAAATTATTTTATCTAATAGTGCAATATTAATTTCCCCTTTGGAACAAGAACTTGAAAGAAACTCGGATGCACTGTAGGTGACTATAATAATAATCAACAGTTATTTTTATGACGCTTAAGCGACAACAAATACATATGAGAAACCAGCAAGGGCTTACGTATTACAACTTACTCGTCGGGTGGCTTCCAATTCAACATTTTTAACTCAAATTTGCAATCTTTTCAATTTAGAAAGTCATCACAAATGGGAAAACTGTAGATTGCTCTTGAATGAAAACCCCACATTACTATGACCAGGCCGGGTATCTGAACCTGGAACCTCCTGATTGCTAAGCCTCATTGCTTCAAACACCATTCAAATGCCTTCAAATGCCTACCTTCAAATGCCTTTATCCACCCGGCCACAGCAAGGGTGAACATAGGAGAGAAAGCATATAAAAGCATTCCACCATTATACACCCTATAACTCTCATACATCTCGTGTTTAATACCCAGTCAACAAAAAAAAGCACAGGGAGGGTATTTATGAATGATCTCCAGTTGTCGTAGCAACCATCAAACAAAAACTAAGATGTAAATTTTGACTAACCGTGTCCCATTTCAGTCTGTGCGTACGTTCCAATCACTGTGTAGTCGAAGGCCGCGTTCAGCCAGATCTCTTGTTGGTCTTCCGTCATCTGCGTGTAGATGCAGTGGAGAAACATGGAGGAGTGAAGCGAGAGGTTGGTCTCCTCCGACCCATGGACAGCTCTGAAAGATATAGATACAAAAGAGAGGAACGTGTATGTTTCGATTTGATAGTAAAATCAATATTTTATAAACAAAAGTATAAAGTGTAACTTCACTAGTATTTCAATACATCTAAATGAAGGTATATCTGCTTAATATGCACACTACTATCGTACAAAATTAAAATCCATCTGGAATTGATACAATTATGTTGCCAAAGATGAAACGAAACATTTCATGTGAATGAAAGATATCTACCAAAAAGGAAGTGGCACAATAGGTCTTCAAGATGCTAGATTTGGAATAAGGTGGAATGGGGAGAGGGGGGGTGAACCAGAAGTGGGTCAAAATGTGGTGCAGTAAGATGTTTATACCACCTACTGCAGGTGAGGTTCACTGGAGTGCATATGTTGAGTGGTGGTAGGTATTGGAGGGGTGTGAAGTACATTGAACTTGTCTTCAATGGTTGAAACACTTTAAAAATTATAGATCATTGTTCAGTCCGAAAAAATGATACTAAAATGCAACTGGCATTAGTAGCAAGTTAGTGATAGTAACAAACCAGAATGACAAGTTGACAACAGGACTTAGTAATTGCCACAGTTTAACATCAATTTTTTCTTTCAGGTTTTTCCATTACTTGAAGATGTCAGGAAGAAACTAGAGGGAAAACTTCCATCTTAATTGAAACATTGAGAAACCAAATACTTGAATCCTACTTAAAATGTAATTTGTATCATTGATATTGAAAAGCTAGGGTAAAGTGGGTTACTGTCTCCTATCTGGAGAGCGTTGTGGTCAAGTGGTTAAGGCAGTGGACTTGTAATCTAAGGTTTGCAGGTCGAGTCCTGACCAGATCATTACGTTGTGTCCTTGGGTAAGGTAAGGCACTTAATCTCCATTGCCTCTCTTCACCCAGGTGTACAAATGGGGACTTGCGAGGTAACTTGTAATTATAGTTGCTTGCACCGGTTTTTGACTGCACCCTATGGGAAGTCCCCCCAGGGGACACGTAGATGTGGTGCGATAAAATGCCCCGGGAGAGATTGTTTGAATTGTGCACATTTGGTGTGTGGGTTTGACAAATACAAAATTCAAAGGAAAGCAGCACGTTTTGTAACTCGTGATTTCCGTAGGCAATCCAGCGTCACTGAGATCTTGAAGACTTTGAAATGGGAACCCCTCATAGAAAGGAAAAGGGCCAGACTCATGCTTTTTTATCAAATTATTAATGGCCTAAGTGCAGTCCCAATCGAGACTAATCCCTTCTTGAAACCAGGGAGACGTGGCCACTATACACAAATTCCACATAATCATCGTGCTTTTCAGTATAGTTTCTATCCTAGGACTATAAAAGACTGGAATATGCAATCCTTGGCCGTTTAGGAGAGCCCTAGTCTTGAGGTGTTTAAAACAAGATTGCCCACGCATTGTTACTAGCACTGCTGCGCTGCGTACCAACATCCTCGTTGTGATACCTGAGAGGGGTTTTTAACGAGTACTTAACAGAACAGAAACAAGTTACCAATGACCAGGGATACTAAGTGTTGTAAAGTCGTGTGATGGGCCCTTGGCCTTGAGCAAGAGTGTCAAGTTTCAACTTTTTTATTTTGTTTTACCTACAGTACTGTATTAATAGACATGTGGCAGTCCTGAGTTACAGTAAGTGCTACACAGTATGGTGGGGTTACAACAGAGATTAAAGAACTTTGTGATTTCTTCATCCAGGTATTTAAAAGATAAACACTATTATTAAACTCATCATCAAACTAATTAGACTCTGTCCTGATACTGAAATCCAATTAGGCAATGAAATATAGGCTTAACTTGTAGGTACAGTATAATACTAAAAACAGTTACCACAAGGTGACACTCCACTGCATATAACCTAGGGTACACACATCCCTCTTATCAACTCATTTATCTAGATAAGGGGATAAAATACAAATAGAGTTAACAGATCTTAACTACCAAAAACTTTGAATGATACTTTCATATATTTACGGGTCAAAAAACTATTCTGTTACTTTTTTCGGTGTACTATATATAAATTATGTATCTCAGAACAGTTCAAGATTTGACTTGTAGTAGCGTTCGCTTTTGTGTACACAACAGAAATGCTCCGTTTATAAATTTGCAATCTACTGTGGGAGTACTATGGACATTAATCCTTTTCTGTTTGTATAATATTAGAGTATGTTATAATCTGATCGCTGATAACTGCTCACTCAACACAAACAACTTATTATTATATTAGATGTTGACAAAATTACACTCATACCACTCAAGATAATGTTAACTTTGAGGCTTGAGTCGGGTCCTTATCATCCATGGGTGTTTTATCATGTTTCTGCTTGATGGCATTTCCTTACCACTATATAGTGTATGTCTTGCATGAAAGATATTTATAGGGCGGGGAGGGAGGGAAGGGATGGATGGAGGAAGGGGGAGGTAGGAAGGAAGGGAGGAAGGGATGGAGGGAGGAAGGGATGGAGGAAGGAAGGGAGTAAGGGAGGGGAGGTAGGAAGGGAGGGAGGAAGGTGAGGTAGGAAGGAAGGGAGGAAGGGATGGAGGAAGGAAGGGGGGTAGGAAGGAATGGGAGGTAGGAGGGGAGACCGTAGGAAGGGATGGAGGAAGTGCTAGAGTAGAGTAGAAGGAAACAAATGACAACTGGGATTGGGAAGTTGTCAATGTCCTCACCTTCACACGTCCACCCGTCCCGCCTCCACCGTCTCTCCTAAGAACCACCAACAATGCTTACTTACACTGTCCAGAGCAAGGTGTCTGCTCAGATTTGGGAATATTGCTCAGAAAGGTACAGGTACTGTGCTTCATCTTTTTTTAATCTAGAAATCTAGATGAGCCATGATACAATCAGACTTATGTGAAGAGATTGTAGTGTAAATGTACGTCGGTACTGGGTAAAAATAGCAATAGTGAGGGCATTGATGTCTTTGTTAGATGATAGCAATGATGACAATCACACTGTTTTTTCTCTGTGGTTTAGTTCTATCCTTCAGCTGTACAGTATGTGATTGCATCGATGGCTTGACCAGATTCCGTCAGAAATAGACAAAATTATATTTGTTAAGGTCGGGTGTGGTCAAACTGCTCGAGACGGGGGAATATTTTTCCTAAAACTCCACGCATGCATTGATGTTATCTGTATAATTCCGCTAAATGGGTTGGAATAATCCACGAAAGTGTCTCAAAATACCACATTGATGTTTCCTTGTTTTCAGGACAGGTGCCAATTTTGGTCATTTTTGTTTCAAAGGCTTTGTAGATGAAACTTGCTTTTGAAAAAGTAGTTACAACTTGACTTAGAAACACTGCAACCAAAGTGTCTACCAGTGAAAAGCTCTACATAACACAGCACACAAAGTTACTGTAGACCACGGTACAGTACATTACAGTACGATACAATACAGTACAGTACATTACAGTACACTACAGTACAGTACATTACAGTACACTTCAGTACTGTAGGTACAGTACATTACAGTATGGTACAGTACAGGACATTATGTACAATACATTACAGTACACCATAGTACATTACCACAGTACAGTACACCACCATACACTTGGTTATCTTGAATACAGAACTAATCAATACAACTTGCCAGGGTTCAACAGTCTCTTACTCTATATACAAAGTACAGCTTCAACCTGTGATATCTTCAACGTGTCACCAGAGGTGACACGATCAATAGGAGATCCGAGCTTATTTCTTTGTGTCGCCATGGGAACTCCAAGCTACCGAACCGTAAACGGTTGAAAAAAAAGTAGTCTGTTTTGACCATCCAATTGCCTGAAGATCGCCGCTCTATGCGTGCGTGAAACCCAGGGTAGCAATATGGTGTAATTTGTATATCTTGTGTTATATGTGATATATATATATATATGTTTGATAATGTGTGTCTTCAGTTTCTGTGTGAATGCACTTCAAAGCAATGAAATAACACAATACTACCTGCAACTTCAGTGATGAATATGCATGAGGGGAAGTCAAAGTGCTCAGCATAGACGACTCACTCAGTGAATATTATTAATCCCATATATACAAGACGATCAAATTGCGATACAAGAGCAGAGATGTGTACAAAACTTAGCAATTTCTAATAACACAAGGAACGAATAGTATATTACAACAGACAATTCCAGAGACTGCACAAAATTTGAACACTAAATTATTCCCTATAATTATTGTAAATACTTATTCATGATTCATCAATTTATCAAAGTCATATATGATAGCTTGAAATAAACAACATTGATATTTTCATTCACTTCAAAAGTTCTTTATCTGCCAGAAAAGTTGGCAAAATAAAACTAAATAATTTTTTTTTTTTTCCATCTTGGCCATACCTTGTACATGTATAGTAAATTATCGTATCTGTGTCTTATGTGGACTTACTAATTAGTGTTTCCCTTGTATCACTGGAACACCTACTGTTTGATTATCTGATGTTGTGTACATGACATCCTTGTTCACAATTGTTAAAATGACTAACATTTTCATGCCTCAAAGATTAACCTACACAAGTTTATCAACTCTCACTCCCACCCCCACAGGACCACAACGAGGAATCCCCCTCCCCACCCCAGTAGATTAAAAGAATATTTCTTACTCTTTAAACCACCACTGCTGTTGGTTATCTGTGATGTCCATCTCCCTCATCTTCTTGATTGCTTTTATCGTCAGGCCGACGCTGTGTGTGTAACGTTGCTCCTGGGTCATGAATGATAGATTTTGTTTCTTGAATGCAGGATCACTAAAAACGGTTGATTCTGCAAAATAAAAAATAATTGGAGAAATGAAAAATATTAAACATAATAACAAAATATAAGAAAAAACACACCTGGTACACATAATGATTGCCTTTTTTTGCGGTTGATTTTGATTAAGTCTGGTTACTAAAATTCAGTAATGATGGTAATTTGCTTCAATATTACTGTAAAGTCCACATTTTTATGTTAGATGATGAAGTAAAAATGTTTGCAAATTTCCAAGTGGCTTCGGGTTTTTTCATAATTCCTGGTCCAAAATAAATAACTGACTGTCATAAAATATGCAACATTGTCAGTTTATTTGCATATATATAATTTTCACATTGCATCAATAACACAAATAGTTTTCATATTTTTACCCTCCAACGACCTACTGTTTTTGTACAACTACTGGGCATTTGTTTTGAAAATCACTGCATTGAGAGCATGGATGCAACTTTCATACAGTATATACTTAGGTTCTACATTGCAACAAATTTCATGTAACTTAATATACTTTTGCCAAGTATACTCTACATATAACTATCAAACTTCACTTAATATGAAAAGTTCCATAAAATACTTTAAGAACAGAGAATGGGCCCTATAGATCTTCATGGACAACTACATACTGTAATTAACATCTATTTTAGGCTAAGGTGACCATATTTTTTCCAATCTGGAGATATGATATTGATGTTGACTCTTCCACCCCCCCCCCCAACACACACCACCAATGTTGACAAAACGTGGACAGTACCTACACTGTATGTTTTAAGTTCAAGTTTATTTTCCACTTTCCATATATACAGTAACAGAGTCAATGGGTAATTAACTCAAATTATGATGAAATAACAATAAACAAAGTACAAAGTATGCTATAATGGAAGTGGAGGAACCAGGAGTAAGTAAAAACTTTTCGAGTCTGGACCCTTAACAAAAAATAGAAAATTCCATAACTCACAAAAGTACAGAGAGAATAAAGAGATAAGGAAAATCAGAGAAAAGATATAAAGAGGTAGCGAAGAAAGAGATAAACAAATCCATAAAAAGAGACAAAATAACAACTCAGCGTGGGTGGTTTGTACTATTATTTAAAAGGTAATGCTCAAGTTTTCTTTTAAATGAGTTAAGAGTATTTGAGTTTTTGGTATCTGTATCAAGTGAGTTCCAAAAAGGTACACCAGTACTTCGTATTTGGGTTTGACTATGGATAGTTCTAGAATATGCTTGACTTAGGGAGTGTTTATAACGAGTGTTGAAGGTATGACATTCTGAGTTACTAGAGTAGAAGTTATTGAAAGCTTCTGGGAGTTTACCTTTGTGAAATTTATATAAAATATCCCAAGTTGATAACGATTTAGGTCAAAGAGAGTACGAATTTTAAGCTCTTTAAAGAGAGGTGTTTAAAGGAAAGGTGGAATTTGGAGGTTAAAGAATTCTGTTGAGAAAAGAGTCTAATGCAAAAACAAAAATCGCATGGTTACTGGTTCAGACTCTTTATTCATAATTTAGTGCAACATGATGTTTTTCATTGAATTTCAATCTATGACACTATTCAATTATCTGGATTGCCCTTCATCTGGGAGCCATTCATAAGCTTTACATTTGTGGTTGTACACAAACACAGCTTAACTCAAGCTTTCTTTTACCAACAGGCGGCGAAAGAGTTCAATTTGTAATCATTCAGGGCTATTTCTTTTAATTTGAAGATACACACATAAAATCTGGGGCTGCTTTTAATCTGGGGACGGGACATGTGATCTGGCGACCGTCCTCGGAAATCGGGGTCGTCTGGTCACCTTTAGATAGGGCCTAGGTGTACAGTACCGCTCACGTATAACTGGACATGTGTACGCGCACAGAATCGTATAAAAACGTATAAACAAGTACACTCGCGTATAAACTCGTTGACAAACAAATTGCCGCGTAGAC
>KN884170.1:86629-105535 GCA_000934455.1 Apostichopus parvimensis
TAAGTTACTGATTTTGTGACGCTAGAATCAAACATATCTCGGAAATAATATGTATGAAACGTTCCATACTTTACACACATACAAAAATTAGTGATAAGATATTTATGCTCATGATCGAATTGAAGGTGACATTCAACAACTCAACGTAGAAACAATAACCTTTTCCAGGAAAAAAAAAACTGATCCTTCAATGATCGTTTAAACTTTGTTTTGAAGTAAGGAAGGAAGTGTTACAGAGGGCGCTGTGCATGAATGCTCTGTTTCTGTAGGATATTTTCTAAACAGTTGGATCCCCAACTATTTCCACTATAAGTTATGGAAAAAAAGAAGAGAAAAAAAAGGGCAAAGATGACTGATATTATATAAATCAAGTTGGTAAAATAGCAAAGCAACATATCGTTAAATTATTAATTGGATTTGCTGGTGGAGGAGTCAGGACTGGGTGAGGGTGTAAGGTGATGGATATAAGGCCTAGGGTGAAGAATATTTGTAGGCGACTCATAAACAAACCTTTCCACGGTAATCAGATTTCTTCTGAAAATTTTCATCAAAGATGAAACCTTGGGCTCAAACATTTATACTTGGTGAATCTAGAAAGAATTTTGTCCAGCCCGTTCTCTGCGAATGAGTTTAATATCAGAATGATGAAACGCTATATTCTTTATCTCATATTCCCCCCCCCCCCTCCTATGTTTTCCCGGACACCCTATTATTAACCCGGGACTAGGGCTGTACCCCAACTAGTCAGACCTGCTTCCCCGGTACACACTTATCAAGTGTTTTCGCGGATACATAAACCTATAGTGAGATCACAGTGGAAGCTTTTATTTAATTATTTCTGACTTAGGCACCATGTTGGTTTTTCTTTGGTTGCAGTTATATGTTTGGTTATGATATACATTGGTAATACTGTGAAAGTCTCTTGCAGCGCCTGTGTTATAATGATGGTATATATAGGCTGGTATAAACGTAGCATTGTACCCGCTCCTTTCTAAAATGTGGCACACCGCGTGACGGGACGTTACTAAATTATACATAGGCTAGTCTTAATTGTCCTAGTAATGTGTTGGATGTTGTATATATTAGATATGTATACCATATGCTAAAGTCAGTCTATGACTAATTATGATATTAATCTCATCGAAGTTTCCTTCTTCCTGTTTCCGTTCTGAAAGGCTGCGAAACACGTCTCTATAGGTGAGATGGACACCGGTAAGTTTGACTCCTTGTCTAAATCAAAGGTTTTATATTATTACACTTTGAATGTGTATGATAAGATGTAACATTGTCATATTATGCTATCGAATAGAGCTGCTTGTTTTAATTATATTTATATAGGCCTACTCTCGGGAAGATAGGACCACCTTCACTGACGAGCTATATATGCATTGTTAGGTGGAGGTCATAATATCATGTATGATATGTGACTTTAACTAGGATGTGGGTAGGCAGAATGTTAGTCTTGATATGTTACAGTCCAAGGGAAAACAAAAGCATTTAAGTGCAAGTAAATGTTTCTCTAGCAATATGACGATTTCCAAAATATTTTTTACTTAAAATATGCTAAATCAATACAAAAAATAAATTGTCAAACTTGGTAAATGTTGTGCTGTACTTGTTTGACCTTACATTGACAAGGAATCGCTAAGCAGTACACATGATTTTTATGTTTATGTAACATTACTGAGGGTATATAACGTATGATGTAGCCCCTGCGACATTTGTCAAATGTCACACATTTTTTTAAATCATTCAATCTAAGTTCTCTACGCACTTTGCGTTAAAATCGTATGTATCATGTTTGTATATTCCTCAATGGTTTATTATGATAACAACGAAGACAAGCTATAAGCCAGCCAAGTTCAATCTAGGGTCGTGATTTCTTGCTGTTTTAACCTCGCTGCCTTGTCACGTTCACGAGTTTATAACTTCAAGGAAACTCTTTGCGGCGCAGCAATACACGGAGTTTTGTTGTTGTTGAAAGTTCCCACCTGTGAATTAGTTTATGAAAACATTGAAGACTATACCTTCCACTGAAAGAAGATAAATGGTGTGAAGAGGGTCGTTTATCATATACTAGGGAAGATACTATATAGTGTATAATCCCTGCATAATTAGTGCACGCAATGACAATATCAAGCGTTTCGATATATAGGGCTGCATATACACATGGAGTTGTATGATAAATGTATATGAGCTAACCGTGCACGTAATTGCAAAATAAAGAAATTTAAACAAAGTAATCGTTGTTTTATGCAGGTAGGATATTACATACTAGCTATGGTTGGCTGAATTATTCATAACTAGTCTAGTTAATTAGTCTTAATGCGCATGTGGACTTTCGCAGCGGAAGTATTTTGGTCTTGTCTAATTTGCATATTATGAAGCTTTGGGCTGGAACTGGTGGTTGTCAATATATGCTATGGGTCTAAGCGGCGGCCTGCCAGGACAAAAATCTAACAAGTGGAGTTGCAGATCATACCACAAAGAAATGATGACATATACTCCTCCGTGACAACTAAAATATCATCACTCACAAAAGCACACCTTCCCCATGCCCGGTTATACACTCATCAAGCTTAAAGTGCATGAGGCTTGCATGATAGTAGTGTGCGTTACACTGACTGTTCTGACTCTTTGAACTCTAGTGACGTCATGAACTTACGTTAATCAGCACGATCTATTTATTGCATGACTGTATGACGACACTTCCCAGAACTGTTGCCATCTGGTCAGCCACATGCATGAAAACCAAAAGAAAAGTTTCTTGGTTTTGTGACATTTGACCCCTGGCATTTGACCCCTACGACGACATCACTCCAGTGCCGGGAAGGTCAACAGTCCATGCCAACAGTGCGGCCACCAGTTTGTATTCCAAGCGAACTCTATATGTTTTAGAGGAGTATACTCTATATATTCTGTGGTACAGTTCTATCCTAGTATGACCTTATTATGTTAATTAAGGTCTCAGTATGTAAAGTTAGCCTAAACTTCGACCTTTCCAGCTTACTGCACTAAAAATTCAGTGGAAATGACACCGCTCTATGGAATTTTCATTTCAATATTCATTATTTTATTAAAGTTATCTGTCGTTAAATGTTTTAACTTATTTCATTCAGGAAGCATATATATATACAGCTCCCTGCTTCATCGAACCAGTATATACACATATACGTGATGTTAAAGGCCCACGTGTCATTTTTATAATAAATTTGAAGTACAGTCCTAACGACGAAAGAGTTGTTTGAAGTTGTGAATAAGAAATATAATCTTTGAAATATGGCCTATTTCGTCAATGTGCGGTAATCTGTCAAAACCAATTACCGTATGCTGCCCGAGCAACGATCGTGCTTGCACGCAGGAGGCCTGTCTGGGCAGGTGGGCAATTTCCCTTATACGACTGACATATGTAAAAGGATAACTTCCTTGATAAAAGTCAACAGCAAATTGAAGAAGGGTATTTGTCCCAGGATTTATGAATGGAGATAGTCAGACTGGATTCAGATGATATTTCTCCTCGTGTCATAATTGGATGGATATATAAAGAGACATTTACACTGCATAGAGGAAAAGCTGTGTACAGGGAGATAGTATTACAAAATAAAACAAATCGAAAAAAAAACGAAAAAAAAACAAACAACCTAACATACAAACAACAAAAACAAAAAGAAACAAGACAAAACAAAATAAATCAAAACAAAACAAACCAAAATAAATCAAAACAAACAAAACGTAACAAAATAGCACAAACATAACAAACCAAAACGAAACAAAACAAAACAAAACAAAACAATATAAAACAACAAAAACAAAACAAAACAAAAACGAAATAAAATAACACAAACATAACAAAACAAAACAAAACTAAACAAAACAAAATAAAGCAAAACAAAATAAAATAAAACAAAACAAAACAAACAAACAAAATAAAACAAAACCAAACAAAATAAACAAAACAAAACAAACAAAATAAAACAAAATGAGACAGAACAAAACAAAACAAAACAAAACAAAACAAACAAACAAACAAAATAAAACAAAATAAAACAAAACAAAACAAAACAAAATAAACAAAACAAACAAACAAAATAAAACAAAACAAAACAAAACAAAATGAGACAGAAGAAACAAAACAAACAAAACAAGACAAAACAAAACAAAACAAAACAAAACAAAACAAAACAAAACAAAACAAAACAAAACAAAACAAAACAAAACAAAACAAAACAAAACTAAACTAAGCAAAACTAAACTAAACAAAACAAACTAAAAAAGATTTGGAAATTTACCGTAGTCCAAATTTACTGGCCTCCAAACTTTACCTAGTTATTTAAAAAAAAGTGTTAAAATAGATAATCCAAGTTAAAGTAACAAGTAGTGCTCTGACGATTTTCTGTATTAGTCGATAAAATAAGAATTTCAGTATAGCATAATAACCGACCAATTTTGTTCTTGCTAGCAGATTTGGGGCAGTGTACAGATCACATTCAAATTCTATCCTATACAGACCTGTATACAATATACACCATTCCCGGTCGCTATAAGTGAACTGTATATTTTATGTTGTTGACAAAAGAGCTAACTGAAATGTTTCCTTTCACTTTTCGATAAACCAGCCAATTTGGAAACCAATTAGGGTAAACTTACGACCTTACGTTATTACCTCGATCATACGTTACCTATATATGTACGGAAGCCAACGTTTCAGTCCCTGCTGCATGGTCATGCTTGAATAAAGCTGTAAAAAATCTGTTTGGCAGTGGCGAGAGCAGAGTATTGGGTTAATGCTACAATAATTTTCGCGGTTGAGTAACAATGCTGGCAGGATTAGAATGGCTACAGTCAGTGAAGTGTATCTATAGATTGCCCTAATATGAATGGAAAAACGAAAAGGAAAAAAAGAAAAGAAAAGAAGAGGGGAAAAAAAGACAATCGACAGAAGACCATCGGTATAATACTTGCTGTAGCCTTTTTAGGGCAATTGGTGATTCGGTGATACACACATCAATGCACGTAACCTGCATAATACCCTTAAGGCATTAACCTACAGAATAGAAACAAAATATGAACTTTTTAAACAATTTTACTCTTCGTATATATATGAGTCTTCTTCATTCCTCCACGTAACGTATATGACTTGCTGTTCATTCCTACAAAATATATCGCGCTCTGTACTGCCATAAAAGTTGGCCCCGTGGGAGTAGAGATCTTGTTTGGCCGTCCGCTGTGCATACCGCAGGCATGCTTATGTTGTAACCCTCGTCTCGATATAGGCTTGTTTACAATGAGGGGATTGGTATGTACAGGACTAGGGAAGAAGTACTAGTAGCCTGGGCGAGTTTATTGAGAATATTGGAACCGTGCATACAACACGAAGTGTAGGTCTGTATATACTGTGTACTTGTGTGTGTGTTTGTACACAGTTCAGCAACGAAAACTCCGCCGTTGGAGAGAGAGAGAGAGGTGGAGAGCTATACGTGAAAAAATCTATGACTGCACCTGTACTGTGAGACGGATAGATACGCGCTAACGATAACCGTACTATACAGAAGTTATGTGATTTTCGCAGGCCACGAAAGAATAACTAGGAAGAGCGGTCTGCAAACAGGGGATCGCAGAAAAAGGTGATCTACAAACTTGTCCTTCAGGAATGAAATTTGATTCAGTCATCTCTAGGACGAATTAATCCGGCATGATGCTCATCGCCTAGGTCAACCGTAATGAGGAGAAACATGCGTATGTAGAAACGTGCATACTCGTAGAGAGAGAGATAACTTTGTCTCAACGGCTCAACCACATCCTCTGGCTTCATATTGTATGTCTTCAACGGAAATCGCTTAAATGAAATCATGGAGTTCAGATATAACTGTGCTGGGGGCGAAAGAAATTTCGATGCAATTAGTTGAAAGCACCCGAAGAGTTATAGGCATCGAACTGAATATTGTCATCACTCTTGCACGAGAGGTATAGAAGTGATTCCAATTTGTCCAGCCGACGGGATCGATCAGATTTGGTCTACTCTAAACACTTTTCAAGAATATAGCATATTCAGCATACATGTATATATATGTATGAATTGCACATAGGCTACAATGCATGGATTAGTATAGTGGGACTAATGAATTTTAGTCCATATTGAAACTTTTATCGTACCTTACAGGATATAGTTGTTGGGGATTACAAACAGGCAATTGATCCCTGCCCTCGAATTGAACACTATCTACATAGGCTATAGTAAACCATGGTACATACGGCTAACGGAGGATTTATTGTGGAAGTTTTTGAGGGATAGACAACTTTTCTGGACTAACCCTGAAAGAACCTCCGACCGTGATTTCAAGGTTTTCGTGTGGACGTTATAGCTTTCCCCGAAGGCCATATGCTGCATCATAATTGTATTCATTCTCGATTGTTGATCAGAGTTGGCGCCACCTTCAACCTATGGTAAGTTACTGTAGAGCCCAATGATGTGATATGAAACTTGGAGTTTACTTAGCTACATGTAGTATATAGGTTGTTACTGTATAGTAGGTTCATGTTTACAGACAAGAGGCTAACGACAGGTGCATGCAGCAGAATTTCAGTCATATAACGATCATGAGCCATAATTCCTAGATATCCTGTCCATGCATGTAGCCGTCTTAACATACACATGTTTGTTATATGCTTGATATTGGACTGCATATGTCACGTCAATTTGTATTTCAAAGTTGATTACTTTTCTAAGCAAACAACATATTTGAGCTCAGCCCGAGGGTGCACCTAGACGCACGTAGCATCAATAGCACAAGGTCACCAAGTTACGTTTGTTATGTGTAAGCCTTCTATCCCTCTCTCTCGGCTCACCGCAGCCAAATCTTTACCATACAGACAAGTCAAATACTATGCTCACCGTACATAAACTTTCAACCTAGCTACACTAGACTAAACAAGAATAACTATGCGTTGTAATACGGTACTGATCTACAGGCCAAGCTCCTATCCTACGTCAAGTTCAATGTTAGGCTGCGCATGGCAACAGTTATTAACGGTTGCACGAATCCATTTATCATCGTTTATATCAATGATCTACAATTTTGAGCGCTGATTAGTCGGTATTGACAGCGACATGTATATGTCTCCGTGTACGTAATATTAACAGAGCAAACAATTTTTACAACTGCATATATATCTATATGTATATATACACGCGTGTGTGTGGGTCTTACACTTAACATATAGTTCAATGGAACCGTATATGTGGACAAAGTGGCGTTTCTGTTTGCTCAAGAACGAATACAAATAACCCGTTTAGTTTAAAGTAGTACACTGAGCCGTTGCGAATGCTAACAGGAAATTACACTGATGTTATGCAGTATATGCTGTACTGCGCTAATTTAGGCGGGTTATATATGTCTGTGGGGATCGAGTGGATACTAATTACAATCTACAATTATACACCGTAGGAAATGATGTCGAATTTGCAGAGGTAATGAAGTGCTTATCTTTCGGGAAAGACAATTCAGGTTACAAATAAAAATCAATAATTTTCATTAGTTAAAGCAACAGACCATTAGTAATTAATGCCTCAATGTGTCATTATAGACTACAATTTAATACCATCGATCGGTCTAAGACAAAAACCTTACCGTCACCATTTGTTCTATGTGATAGAGCTATAGGTATAACTGTGATGAACAAGTTTCCAGCACAGTTAAGGGGAAATATTATTCCATTTGGGAGATATCACAAATTTATTGTACCTTCATACACAAGGCCGAAGACTTGAGCAAGTCTAACATGAATATTTAAACTGTTTATCTTTGTGTATTACAACATTTATTTTTTTCTATTGGAGATGCTGCATATAACATATTGAAGCTCATAAGATGACGTCAGACCTAATGAAGAAGTTTGGCTTCAGTGTAAACATTCTATACAGTAGCTTGAAACGATGAAAAGAAAAAAAAAGAAAAAAAAAAAGAAGAGAAAACAAATTCCTAATGACACTATATTGTAGTTTTATATATATGAATAAATATTTATGTATATGAATAGATATTTAAATATATGAATAAATATTTATATATATGAATAAAAATTTATATATATGAATAAATATTTATATATATGAATATATGACGTCAATGTAATTAATATTGTGCTCCGAATAAGCACAAGAATCCTCTCCAAAATTGATGGACATATTCAAAGGTAATTTCCCCAATAAATGTGAAACTAATGCCAAACGTTTACAATTTGAAACACAAAATTGCTTTTGCACGACGTCAATGCAGTTAATATAGTGCTCCCAATATAAGCACAAGAGACCTCTTCAAAATTGATGGACATATTCAAAGGTAATAATTTCCCTAAAACAAATGTGAAACTAATGCCAAACGTTTACAATTTGAAACAAATAGTAGCTTTTGCAGGAATTTTGGGTGGCAGTTTTCAACCTTTTGCTCCGGTATTGACTTTTTTAATGATAAGTTTCTATACGATTTTAGAGTGTCGGGTATATAGGAGACTCTGCATAAAATTAAAGAGCGATTTTAGATGCAGTATACTATTGAGATTAGTTAAATTATATTATGTATACTTCAGAACAAAGCTGAGACGGTAAGAATGTAACCTCTTGGTCGATTCTCATTTGTGAATTCCGAGTCTTTTACGACCCTCACACGCGGAGAACGAGATGATGTTCCTTAGGGTAACCCCCCTCCCTCTGTAAATACACACCATAACAAAGGAACGGCCGGTGGGGAGGAACGTAGAGTACTTAGTAAATATGAGTGTACGCTTGGTTAGGGACTAAGGCACAAACTGTTAAAGTCCATTAATAAGATAAGCCTCTCTGGTTTCTGAAATTATTGAGTTGAAAACGGAAAGCATGGTTCGCATTTTAGCTTTGAAGAATTCGCTGTTTTCCTCTGAAACGTTGATTTACTTGATTGTACATCTGAGAACTTTAATGGAGACTTAAACCTAATTATTGTATCCAGCTTGCCATTACAGAGATGTGTCTGATGAACAACACCCCCAAAAAGCTAAGAAAAATGTTGCATCATTGAACTTTCTGGGATGAGAGCTGTCATTTTGGTTAATCGTGACGTCATAATGATGTCATAATGACGTCATAATGATCTGAAACTTGTTTACTTTCTTTTTGTTTGTCTTTTCATATTTTCAAGGTAAAAATTTTCAGTCAAGATGAGGGCGATCAAATTTTCGACGCAGCATTTTTAAACCCCATCTCTCTTACAGAATTTTTCTATTTTTTTTTTTTATGTAATGAGTGAAAGGAAAAAATAGAAAAAAGTTTACACTGCCTGGCAAATTGAAACACGCTCATAATGTTTACTATCATATACAAGAGTGATAAGGTTGAAGTTAAAATAATATGTTTTGGTTGCAAGGTAACGATGAACTAACATTAATATTTAGAACTGTATCATCAACGTAATCAAGGAGCCTTCCAGAGTAGCTTTAAGAGCTGGGTGTCTTGAAAATCAGAAAAACCTATATAGTTATAGAAAAAAGAACTAGCACTCGAATTCTTCATTTCTAATGAAATATGGCAATATATCAAGACTACAAATTCTGCTCAAATGTCTTGTTAAGAGAAATAAACCTGGTGGCCTAAACATTCGTCCTTTAAAAGAGAGTCAACACTTTTCTGATAATGTTTTACATCGTCAAAGTTAATATGTATACCTTTAATCACATATACGGTACTCTTCATAATGTATATACCCTATACAGAACATTCCCCCTCAAAACGGAATCAATTTATCTGCATGAATACCACATTGAGTGGAAGGCTGTGGCATATAACACTCTTAAGCTGTATAGACGTATAAATTCTGCTTTTACCGCGCGGATGGTATATTGTGATTAATTATTGTATTGAAATGCATAAATCTTGACAGGTCTAGTCGGTATAGTGACTAAAGTGCAGATTCTAATGTATACAATCACATTGTTACCATGCACGTTTCCAAGCAAGCAAGCTAGCAATCATGCACGAGCCACACGTATATATTGAGAGCAGAACCACAAGCATTCTTTTATGTATGGGAGAAACGTTGAATCGCACGTACGTTTCTTGTTTTTATTTCCATTTTCTACCCTACAGTATTTTGCCTTCTTCAAATCATTGGATTTCCTGCACTGTGTTGTTCTACGTTACATTATATCTTAGTGTTCTTGACTTATATGCATGGTATGCATTTTTTGTACATAGTGGGGTATTTTTTAAATTTTTTTTTTACAAGGCCGTAATATCTATTTGGATGAATTAAAACACGAAGGACATCTTTACAAGTGAGAAGCAACGTGTTAAAAATGTTACATAGTTGTCACCAAAATGTGTTTATGAAGTGATAACGTTCACAGCTAAGCTGCTAACGTTTCAATAACGTATGTTGGTGGTACGTTCGGTGAGTATAGTACAGAAGTGATTCATATATATGCCTAATGCAGACGTACAATAAATCCTTTCTTTAAAATAAGGATTCCTTTTAAATCTAAGCAACCTTTGAGTGATTGGATGGATTGTTGATTCGTGAATTGCATCAGTTTGAATTCCCCGTCAAATTGTCGTGAAAAATAATCCGATGACGATTTTATTCTTTGCTTCTGGTGTTCTCCTTCAGCCCCTTAGCGTGCCTCTATACAAAGAATAAATCATGTTATCGATGCAACATCTCAATTGGAACCTGATATCAAATTTATCAAACTTAACATCTATCGCTCTTCGCAACGTTTGTATGACGTATTTCAGTCTTGTTTCGTTTCTCTGAACATGTAAAAAAAAAAAAAAAAATCACAGTTAGAACTTTGACCGATGATGTCCAAACTGTATACAGACGATCAATGTGACGTTCATGTTTGCTTTTATTTCACAGATCTCCCGAAGGATTTTCGTCTTGCTACTCGTAACGATGGAGACTGTGCTCATGGCATAAACACTCCCGAACGCATGTAGGTCTTCTAGCAAATACATCAACATTCTGTTTTTTTAAGTTCGCGAGTGTAGTGACGTCACGTGAATGAGATAATTAAATTGCGAAGTTACATCGGATTCTCCAGTGTTGCTAAATCTACCGCTAGTCCGGATTGGAGCTTGCAAGGTTTCCTAATGAACGGTCATCAACTGTCATCTACATCCTCTTTATATGGAAGAGGGTGTTGAAAATATCAAGCTGCGTGTATCCTGAATGAACAGCAAACCAATGCTAAACATACACTCGTTAGCCTAGCACTCATATTATCATCCGTTTAATCACCGCCAAACTCTCTCTTTGCCTTGCTCTCTCCACCTCTCGCAGTGTGACACAGCGACATTTGAAGTTAATATCTATTTATCATATAGTATTTTCATGGAACAACATGACTGCGTTTGTGAGTGTGTGAGTGTGTGTGTTAGATTGTATCAGGAAGACAAGCCGTATAATGAATGATACTCGCGATAACCCGAAGTCATTAGGCGAGTAAACTGCATCGACAAAAATATCCTAGGCTCCTTCGTTCTCTCTGACTCGCTCCCTCGCTGCAGGAATTCTGAATTTGTGTGACCGCAATTCTTAGCAAAGAGCATGAACTCAGATCTCGTTACCTCCCCCATGAGATCGGGATGCAATCATCTTGGCAAGGTCTGATAAACTCGACATTTCTCAAATGGATCTGTTTACGTGCACCCCTGTAAAATCGGGGGAGAAATTGGAGCGTTTCCACGTTTCTAACAAGAACGAAGGCGAAGGGATTGCGTTTAGTTCAAGAGATAAATTAGCCGATGACGATGATAGTATAGATAACCAACGGCGTTCCATGGAAGCGGACTTGGCTAATACTTTTCAATCTAGATCTATAGATTCGTCGTTGTATACTACTTACAATGATTTGTCCGCATTTCTCACCGATTCACTGGAGGAACCAACCCCAGGTACCCCTAGTGGTGGGGAACGTTCCTCCACCGCCGACAGTCCCACCTTGATTAACTCTCCTTCATATTCTTCGCGGCAAACGTTTGACGTCGAATCGCTCGCACTATTAAAATCTAAAACTGTTAATCGTTCTTTGGAATCAATTCTCTACGAACTTGAGCAAACCTTTAAAAATGCAGAAAATCAAACCGAAAATCCGGACGACGATTTCCAAAGTGCGCCTCTCCAACACTCTCGTAGCATGGATAGTCTGCAGCTTTCTTCTCAAGAAGCAGACGACAGTTCGATTGCGAATCAGCACATTTCCCGCGCTGACGGGAATAAATTAAACTTCAATGGTCTTAATGACGATATATTAGTGCAGAAAGACGATACGTTACACGATAGAGAACAAACAGAGCTTGCTGGCTACAACGGCAGCTTATTAGCAGTCGGAATAGGAGACGAGAGAACTCGGCGGTTTGGAAATAATGGTATAACGCCCGCATCTGGAGTTGTGACAAACCTTGAGTCCGACGCGCATTATGACAGCGAAGCTCCATACAGTACCGAGTTAGGCAGCTTCTCATACAGTACTGGCATTGCATCGTTCACTACGAGAGCGCGTGTTGCAAATAACGACAGCGATGTGGATAGGATTTCACTTGGAATAAACGAGTGTATTCCCTCACCAGAAATTCGTGAAACATCGGAGAGTAGTTTTCGGCCACCTGTATCTGATGGATCAAAGGTAGAAGAAGATGTAGCTAAATTCAAGATGGCGTCTGATTCAAAGGAGAAACGAAAACTTCGTGGTGGTCAGGGTGAACCCATGGCTACTGAAAATGATTTGATGACGGTTATCGAAGCCTTGCGAAGAGAGGCAGCTTCGTGGGAGGAGAAGTATCAGGAATTAAAACAAAGAAGATCATCTCAAAGTGAGGAAGCCAAAGATTTTTTGGAAGAATTAAAATCTCGAGATGCTACTGATGTCGTTGGAGAATTGCAATTTCGTTTGCGCGAAACTGAGATTAATCTTGTGGATGCGAGAGAAGAAATTGAAGAATTGAAAGAGGAGATAGATGACCTGAAGCTTGAGTTAGAAGAAGCATCGGATAGGGTGAGGGAAGGTGATTTAGAGGAATTCCGTGATTTAAAACATGATCTAGATCAAGTTACCAAAGAATGTCGTATCTTACAGTATAGGCTTAGAAAATCGGATAGGAAGTTAGAACAAGTGGAACAAGATAAGGCAGAATTAGAGGCTAAGTTAAGAATTGTTTTAGAAACACCTGTTTCGATACAATCGACCACAAGTGATGGCGGCGTATCAGGGGATGCCAACCAATCTGGGAGTGAAAAGGCATCTGCATCCTCCAATGCAGGTACATCTGATGAAGAAGACAAAGCGATGGAGAAAGAGATTGCAAATCTGAAACAACAACTTAAGGTAGCTAAAGATGTCTCTGTGAGACTGCATCAAGAATTGGAGATGATTGAAGAGAAGAGGGCTAGAACAGAAGAGGATAATCAGTTGCTAAGGAACCGTCTACTGGATTCAGAAAGCGCTAGAAAAGACCTCAGACGTGACCTTGAGAAGACTAAACTCGAGGTAAGACAGTTTATTGTGATCTTTCAAAAATGTTCATGGCGCGCCGATCGTAGTAGCAATTGGAAGGTGTAATTAAATAATGGTTGAATGTGAAGGCCATATACAGCATGTTCCATGGTTGAACGAACTTCATTAACGTCATTTGTGGCCGTATATTTATTAATGATTTTGTTTTGCAACTTTGTAATATCACTATAGGGGATATGTAAAACAAACAGCCACGGCGATGTGTCATTGATGACGGATAGAAAACCGAGAATGAATAAGAGAAAGAGAGAAAGATACTATTACGAAAGATATTAATACTGTGTATTGTGGTTTATACCTGTGGCTAACACTCCAGCTATACACCGTTAGGTCTATTTGTACATCACCAGTTGGGGTAACTGCGTCAGTTTGAAAACGGGGTACATTTCTATTAATTCCGTTGCTAAGGTGAAGGAGACAGGAAGTACATGATTTTGCTCACTATTGCAAAAGGTCACCAAAAGTAGTTCAGATTATATGAGATAATCGTTTTTTTAACTTTTGTAAAGGAATGGATAAAGGAAGGGGAAGGGAAAACAGGAATGACTGTTTACGTTTTGAATATCAAATTATGAAGTACGAACTTCGTTTCTCGTAACACACTGATAAATGCCATATATAGAGATTCTTACAACAATATTGTATTCAGCCTCTGAAGAAGATCCTGCTAGGATCGAAACGTCAGGCCCTCTTACATTTTACAAAACAATATTGTATATCAGTTTGCTATGCTTTACCACAAATGATATGCTCGGACTTAGTACTGCCAGATTATAGGGCTGTACTCTATGTCGCCAAAAGATCAAGTTATTTATCAGTCATGTAGATACTGGATTTTTTTTGGAATTTGCCATTGCACATGTTCCATTTTTCTGTAACAACAAACTAAGGTGTTATATTTTGCTTCCCATTTTTTTCTTGCGAAGGACCACAAATAGTTAGCTATTGATACAGAACTATCAGATTATCAAACGACACTAACATTGGTTGACTTAACCCTTTACAATGTCCTATAAAATGTCACTTGAGCAAACGTTCTTCAATTCTTCTTCATTGCTAAGATGACCTTAACCTCGATGTAACATACCGTTTATGACGTCATACATTGTACGGTACAGTTCGCTGACAAAAGTGTAGTGTGCATCGTGGTTTCATTCGACATAATTGGAAGTTAATGTCCTTGGGTTTTGTTTACCCAAACTCTCTTCCAGCTCCCTGGTCTCATAATGTACTACACAAAATACGCGATTCAAACAGCTAGCCACTTCAAAATCCTAAAATTATGCCATTTACACGCCTGAACCTATAGCACTAACATACCGTGAGTGTATGCAATAAATTACCTCCTGATGAATCGCACATGACGGATATTAAGCTAATCACAAATGGTTTCATACATCCCCCTAGCCAATTAAGCGAATTATTTACGTAAAATAAAAATCTCCATGATTCAAACCACTGGCTTTTCAGTCAAACCTGCGTGCACACTGTCAGCAACAATGTGTAAGGATTTACTATTGACCGGGACTGTTTCAGTCAATACTGTTATCATACGCTTCAGGTTTGGCACGTGGATTTTCGCATACAATTATTTTATGATTAAAAGCTGTCAAATGGAACGAGCTGAGAGTACGTAATATGTGTAATAGCAAGTGTGCTATGTTGCAGCTATATGTGTGTACTAAGTCTACAAGTACGTGCTGACTATGTAACCTTGCTGTATGTGTACTATACTGTAAGTATATTTCAGTAGTAAGGCGAGGAAAAACTTCACACTAGTATTTAGTCAATGGAAGTTGAAGATATGCGGGTTATAACTGATGAGGTGCATTTGTCAATTGCACGGTTATGGAATCAAACGACATTACTCTCTGCAGTACAGAGATCATTGCAGTAATTAATCAGTAGTTCATATCACCTCGTTTGCCCTATACAATGCATGCTTAGCGATTTCAACCAATGTCAATATTAAACAGTTATTAAAATAATTAATATAATTAATAATAGTAAAATAATTAAATTTAACAATAACGACAGTATTTGAACGTGTTTAGTTACACATATTTAACACGGATAGGCGAATAACCTACCTACTATTTGAAGGAGGGGGACTGGATCAAGGGAACGAACGTCTTTGGCAAGGCGATGAAATTCCTGACAAGAAAATGAAATGAGCATCGTGCATTCTGTAAATTATCGATAGGAACTACACTGACATAACTTACTTTACATATGTCATACAGTGTTATATCTTTCACAGTGTGGAGGCGTCATTGTGTGCATGTCTGTGCACTTATAACTCTTTTCTGTGCAAGTTCTGACTCCTCTACCCTTAATTTGATAGGCAGTCAAGAAAAAAAAATGGTCACATTTCATCAAAAATCGTTTTCTTTACCTTCTGATATTAAAACAAACACATATCAGTGAGTATCATTATGTGTGATAGCGCTGATTCATGACACGTGAAACACATCCGTTTTGACCATGGTTTCCCTTTCAAAGGTAAAATGAATGAAAAGCATATATGCTCGTATTGCAACGATTTATTGATTCCATGTGGGGTGTGACGACACAGGGCTGATATCTTTATAGGAAACCTTCTAGAACATGTGAGTTAAAGCAAACAAATTAGGTGCATTGTAATTGTATCTCATATTAATATTGGATAAAAGGACAAAAACAAAAGAGGGGGGGGGGAGGGGTGGGGGTGGAATGAAAAGAAGATAAGGAGAAAAGTTCATAGCAAGGATCGTAAGTTATCCTTTATATGAACCTTCTCATTGCCACAACTATATGTTGTAAAAATATATAGAAAATAGTATAATCCATGAGATAAACAGTTCAATTAAAGCTATATGAAAGAGTTCAATTTAATGAGAACACACAAACGAAAAAAAGGGAAAAAAAGGGGTGAAAAAAGAAGTGAATTTCATTATAAGAAAACTTTAATTGACATGTTATAATTGAAAACAAAACCACACCATCAAACGACTGTTACATATTTAATTATCTGTATGAAGGAAGCACCTTTATGCTACCGGTTATGGCTGACTCTGCATGTATCCACTGTTTCATGCAGTGATTGTGTTCCAAGTTCTTATTTATGGAAACATCACCCCACCCCGAATTATGAAAAATATATTAGTATTTGGAAGAAATTCAAAATAATAACGATAGAACTTTTGTTAAATGGTGAGTACTCAAGATGAGCAAGGATGTAAATAAAAATCGTGAAATTTACGTCTGATGAAAGAGCTGACCATAATGACACTTATTCAGAGACTATTTATGAATTTTTAATTAATAACCGGTGGGGAGGAGGGTGGTGTATGAGTTGCCTACGAACTTAACTGGAATTGCATGATAAGAATGACGATGACCACCAAGTTAGGCTTGTCCAGTAATTACCGTGACGTGGTAGGAAGGATGATCTTTGAGTGAGCAACGAATTTCAAATCGTGTAGACGGTTAGTGACAATACAATAGTGCATGTACTCAGTAGATAAGTAACCCTCTCCCAAGGGTTCGGAAATTAAATAAAGTAGGCATCTATTGAAGCTTTAGAAATTATTGATGGCACTCTCAGCAGTTTTTAGTACTATTAAACAAGAAGATATTTCGGTGTCCATCCTCGAAGATACTGTACTCATTATGCATCTTTTACTTTCAGCTCGAATTCTTAGCTAAATTGGCTGCAGTCTGTAGAAAGGGGTAGACCATAAACTTAAACAAAATCTATCTTGATGTCTGTAACGAATAAGTATCCATTGAAATAATCAGATTTCTCATGCACTGCAATTAACTCAACTCGACTTAACTCAACCGATCATATTTATTTTACCCCTTGTAACCTCCTTTAGAATATGATTTCCTACCAAGTTACTCATCCCAATCAACTGATTGACTGAGTCATACCAATCACGTTTATACCACTGGGTCATTTAGAGGGGAGCCTATTCTGTTCTTCCAGACTCATCAGTAATTCCAAATATACGGGTTAACAGATGACTACGGTATATATATATATATACATTGCTGTGTCGTTTTAGCTGTTTGGGCCAGAGACATGTACGGTTCTTGCACTTTTACCTGATAAACTGCCTCTTCAGAGTACATTTGTATAAATTGAAAACTACTTGGGAACTGCTGCAAAGACAGTTTCTCGAATAATTTGGCCTCTCAATAAGTCATGGACTAGTTTTCAAAAGTGACATTAGCTTCACACAATTGCTCTTTCATTAACCCCAGAATAGTATGAAGTACTGCAGTGCAGTACCCCATCACTCCAAAGCATTTTGTTGTATGAATACGCATCCACGGACACGGACATTAGTAATGAATTGTATGAGTTACCTACATTTTTGTTTTTGGCTAATGAACTTAATGAATCATACTCTTTCAGTCGCTAGAATATATGTTAAGCTACATAGTGGTAACGATTGATCGTAAATTTGAATAAGTGTGCCTTGGTTATGACATTAATATACGCGAAGAGAAAAAAAACATAGTTTGCCATACTGCCCTCCTTTCAAAGGCTAAAGCACGGTGGCTGGTTATTTTTTGTTATGTTAAAGACACAGAGGTGAAAAATATTTGAAACGTTGAATAACGGCTCTCATATCTCTTGATGTATACACGGTCAAAATAGTTTCCGTCCCTGAGATCAATATTGTTGTCAATAAATCGATAATGAACTTGCTGATCTTGCTGGTGTTTGATTTGCGGAAAAAAATCAATCAATCAATGGATACTGTATGTAAAATGTCTTAGTACCATCATTTCCATCAAGTTAAACGATTGACTGGATATCAAATATGGCAAGTTTGATATACATTTATTTATAAAGCTACAGTAGTTTTTGTGATAACATAAAACAAATATATCAAGTGATGCGATATTAACATAAGTTGGAAGAGGTTAGAACATTCCTTTGTGTTTCAAGTCGGCTGTTTTCTTAATCTTTTGAATATACATTTATTTGTAAGATTGATATGCAGGCATTAACGACTCAGCTTGATATAGGATTAAAATAAATATTATAAATATTAAAAATATGAATATAAATATAAATATAAAAGAAATATTCGACTGAGGATTGAGAAATTAATTTGGAGGATTTGGTGGTTGAATGGACAAATTGAGTTTAATCTGGCTTACTGTCGAACAACTTGATTTACGTTGTATTAAGTAAATTAACGTACGGATACTTCATTCAATACAATGTTACTAAACGTTTTAATTGTCGGAGTAATCTCTATTTAGTCCTTCTTCTTGAAGATTATCCATCCTCTCTGATCCCTTGTTTCTTTAAAACAAAGGAGGCTCCAAAGTTATGTGCCTATAGTATGCTATGTTTATATT
>KN884170.1:120429-139500 GCA_000934455.1 Apostichopus parvimensis
GTCTGATTAATCAAGCGTGTAGCTAAATTAACAAATACATTCTATGTGCTGAAACTGCTACTATATTGAGCTGATTAAGTGATTGCAGCTAACTGCACCACTATCCACACGAGAATGACGTCATACCTGCCTCCATCTCACCTCACACCCCTGTCTTCAAACGGCAAATTACACTTCATACCATTGATGTAGAAGTATGTACAAGTTCCTTCAGTGAGAAACAAGTTTGATTGAACTGTGTCACATCCATAAACTCGGCATTAAAACTAAGCAAAACATCAATCACAATATCTTACACAGACGCTATTAGCCACATATAGGTTTCGTAAATGTTGGCAAAATCGTCATTAGTTTGTACGCCTATAGGCCGACGGCACCTGTTGTTCATTGTTTACTACTCTCAGTAGATGTACTTTGAGAGTTTCAGTGTTTTAATGAGCGGAAACCTTGGGATACGTTATCTCACAGGGGTCGAAATGTATTCATAAAAAAAAATCAAAATCATCGTCTCCTACTTAAGGGACCCACGTTTGTCTGTTTCTGTTTCTATCCTTTTAATTATCCCAGTAGATTAAGTAGAAATGAGTTACTGTAAATAAAGATACAAAAGTATTGCTATAGGTTAAATAGCATCTGATGTTTCTTTATGTTAGAATCTTCTTCAATACGGTTCAAGCTGTTTTCATCATTTGAAGCAATGTGGCTTAGCAATCGGGAGGTTCCGGGTTCGATAACCGGCCGGGTCGGTTTTTCATTCAAGAGCAATCTACGGTTTTTCCCATCTGAACTGATTTTCTAAATTGAAAAGGTTCCAAATTTGAGTTAAAAAATGTTGAATTGGAAGCCACCCGACGTGTAAGTTGTAATCCATAAGCCCTTGCGGGTTTCTCCCACATTTATGGTCGCTTAAGCGTGGTAAAAATAACTGATGATTATTATTATTATCCTTGGTGTTCCCGGCTATGAACCCATGAACCTGTGAGGTCATTACAATGACTTGAGGGGGATTCCTAGAGTTCTTCGCTAGTTGTTAATTGACAAATACGACACTGCTGCTATATTTCTGGAATCCTATTTATATTAATCCAGATTCGAAGTTCTGAAAGTCAATCACTGTAACACTCTCTCAGCGACCTCTTCGTAATGAAAACATTCAGTGAATGTGCTCGTACATTTGCTCGTATGTTGCTATGAAATATGATTGAGTATTATGAGAATTTATGTTATGTTTTCATTTTATTTCATGCTATCAGTTACACAGGACAGAGGTAAGTGTTTATTTAATCTTTCAAAAGAGTCCTCGCTATCTGTGTGAGTCACTATAGTCTCTAATATTTAAATGTCAGAAAGCTAGGTAAACTCACTTGCTTCTCTGATTTTATGTCCTTTGTTGCTTTCGTGTATATCGCGTAAAAGAGCGTGTTGTCTTTGAACCAAAAATACAGTCTGTGGTTAGAATTTGAACTTTTCGTTGCTCAATGATAGAGTATGTTATTGTAGGCAGATGGTTGGTTGTGTGTCATTTCTAAACGTAAATGTCATACAACCGTCTTCTACTCACCTCCATATGAACGTGGGTACAGCAAAACATAGATGAAAGGTGTAAATATAACAGTGTTAATGTTCACATGGGACTTGTTGAAACTGTATCCGACTATGCTCTGATATATATATATGGGAGATTTATTTGGGGAAGACAGTAGAGTTTGTGTTTCATTTAAACATAACAAAAAAATATCGATTCATTCATTCAACTTTCAAATGTTCACCGTTTCGAGGTAGTTTTGTGTATATTGTTTTTTTTTTATCTAACAAAATCTTTGTATTTCTTGCTTTATATTTTGGATGTCGAAATATAGTTTGATTAGAGGGGTACGAATATTGCTTTGTTGCAAAAGTGACATGCTCGTTTTATATGAACAGTATTTGACACACTCACACTTGATTTAGTCTTCAAACTGTTTGTTTTACAACACATGCCAATAAGTATAAGAATTAAGTTTTTCTCATTTGATAGTTTTTCCTTAACCTTTTAATAAAACCCTTGAAGCACCTGTGACATGTACTTAAAAAAGACATTACCTTTTGGTTTTCTTAAACGATTGAGAGGAACGACCCTTATTGATTGCTAAATGCCAAGGAGGCCGGTTAACTTCACAAGGTTCTTATTTTGATAACATAGAAATCTTAACAACTGTCCAGGGTTCACAAAATTGGATATACATCTTAATAAAATGCGGTAGATATGTCATATTATATCTTTATCTTGCACGGTAACATGAGTTCCTGACCTCTCTATTGTCAAACCTAATGATCCTTTCTTTATTCCTGTTCCTGTGTATCTTCTTCGACATCACTTGAAACCAAAAATAATTGGTCTCTGCAGGATTCATATACATATATATATATATATCTCGCATGCTTGTTTCAAGGCAGCTGCATCTCTATGCGACTAGCAACATTGTCTTACTACATCACCGCAGCGCTAAATGAGTCGACAGTTTATGCCTAGCAGATGAACAAACAAGCATGTCAACGAACTGCAGGCATAGAGTCAACGATCTTCATTAGATTATCAAATGAACTGCATGGGCGATTCATCAAAGATTTCTCTGATCGGCATTGACACGAAAGTAAAATTGAATTGAAAGTATATGGTAATGCGGAATGGCGGAGTGGTCTGTATGATTCTATATATAGGCTATAAACTATGCGCAAGGATATATTAACTATGAAAGTATACCTAAGGTTTTGCTCTTATGGTGCTTTATTTGCGCTGTTATCAAGATTAATTGGGTGAGATTCCTTGCAAGTAGGCAGGCAAAATTATTCTGTTTGCAAATGAGATGTAACTATGCCATGAAAGGAAAACGTAAAAGGGAAGAACACTACGTGTTCAATGGAGAAATTTCGTTCGAGAGAAATTGAGAGAAATATGTGTTTGTCTTTGAAGTGTTTGAGAGGAAGGAAGGTTCATGGAAAGTTGTATGCCCATATAAGGAAGCTTGCTTGAAGTCTCGTGGTAAATGTAACTGGACAAGTATAAAGTGTCTTATAGCTTGTACAACAAAATGTAAAGATACATGAATGAAATAATGAACCAAACAACGGAAAGAATGTAACATAAAGATACAGCAATGGCGTCGGTGAAAATAGACGACTTTGCTCGTCCATGTCACAATTACGTCAGAAGAAAACATTTATGAGGTCATAAAAGGGGCATACTTATAAAGGAAGCTAATAATTAACCTTGGTTTGTACGTTATGGTTTCTATGGACAATTACATCCTTTGTTTAAAGGTGATATATAACATTGAAATGTGAGCATATCTGGTATATCGTTTGTATTATCAATTTTGTACCGCATGTGTTAGAAGTAAAGACAGAAGTACAAGCATTGCCCACTCGACCAAAGACCTGAACTATATATGTACAAAAAAATATTAGGATGTAACGATGTATGGAACTCGCCTACACCTATATGCTTAAACGGACTCATCTTCTATTGATGAATCAATCCAAACTACCACGCACAATTTGTACACTTAATAAAAACCATGCAACCTTTTTCACCCACTGACCGTGCACCGATGTTCGTTTGTCCATATACACGAGCTTGAAAAGTAATGAAATTTGTGTTTACGAAACGACACTTAGGCGATATTAGAGAGGAGTCTTAGAAATTAATTTGATACTTTGATAGGGTCTTTGAGGCAGCATTCTAGATAATATTCAGAAAGATTGAGCGACGTTGTTTACTTAACTTACAAGGCATTTTAGAATATTTCTGCCATCTTGGCAAGCAATCATCGTTACTTAAGTTCATTAGGGCGGCCATCAGTATAAATACGAACAGAGATGTGCACCACACGCGTTGGTTGTCGTTAATTTTGGCTACACTCGTGTCGAATACTCGTAAAGTTGAGCTATTTAGTTTCAGAGGGTTTTCATACATTTCAAAAAGACGTTGCGAACTGTGTATATTATATTAAAACAACCTTCGTAGATCGACCCATAAACCTTTAGGTCCCCTTTGACGATATATTATCTACATGGGAATAAGATTGCCAAATTTCGCTTCTTCGGGCGGCTAAGATCGTTTGCCGATATAAAACGTGTTTCGTCCACGATTTTATGTTGTTAGCAAAATCGCTGAGAGAAGATGACTTTTTTTTTTATTAATATCGTCGTTGGGAAATTGGTCATTGACAACATAAATTCTGTCCAGGCTATTCCATAAACAATATCAGGGTTGGAACTGAAGGGCAGGAATACTGCCCAATACAGCTGATGGATTGAATGACGTTTTCACAGTCATATTAAAACAACTATGCATGCCAGTCTGAGGCAGAAGAACGGCCAATACAGTTAAAACTGCTGCACTTAAAATACAAGAAACTGACCCTTTAGGTTTCTTTCTTTCGCGTAAGTTTCTTTGTTAGGGAAGAAACAAACTTATATGTATCCATTTTGAATAAACACCTGGAGGGAAGTGTAAGTTACAAGCCATTTGGCTTCTCCCACGTAAAACTTGTATTTAGCTGCGTAACGTTGTAAATTATCTGCCTTCCCGACCGAAATGTATCAAAAACGAAAGTAAAATTATATCACGTGATTCCTTTCATTCTTGCAGTCTCATGCAGTTCGAGATTTGACTTATCGTATTTACTACCATCTCTCACGACCTCGTAACAATTTCATCACAATGTTTACAGAGGGCCTTCCAACTAATTTCGAACGTGTGTTCACAAATTAGGCCGTAAAGCTTTCAAATACACGGCAGAGGGAAGCCATAGAAGCTAATATAAGTCCTATTCATTTCCTGAGTGGCTTCATCTTGGTTACAGAAGCAAACTTAACGCCAGAAAATGAGGTCACAAATATGGTGGAAGGCCGAAAGAAGTAGTTATAGGAGAAACAGTTAAGATTCTTATGAAATCGTTAATCCACCGCTGGTGTATTTATGCCTTCGGCATTTGGCGCATACTTACTTTTTAATTTCAGAATCCAAAATTCTCTTGACCATACACTGCTGTCCATCCGACGGAAGCTTTGAAGGGGTCGTTCATTAGCCTAATTTCTACCACGTTTGGCAGATGTTGTGAATGAATTTTCTCCAAATTATTTTCTAATAGAGAAATTCTCCAAGTGGATTGGCATTCTGTTGAATTATGTGTTATTACATAATGTGTGAGTATATTCACTGACTAGCAACCACTGCAGTATTTAAAATGGCTTTCGTGCGCATGTATTGTTACTGTTTACTTAATGTTTATAATATATTATTGACTTCATGCCTGTACGGTGTCTTAATCAGTCGTAAACAAACAATTAACAAATTGATAATTAAATTGATACTGTAACGATATACACCACACATTACTTATGATGTTATGCCACTTTCTCGGAAGATCATTGGTACATACAAAACTGTCCAAATGACTTCGTTATTGGAGTTTGCCAATAATCGCAGCAGTATGTGTGTTTTTTTGCAAGTATAGCGAGGGAGAATAAGCCTGTTGGGTTGCGGCGGCAACTTGCGGGTTAGTTGAGATTAGACGTAGAAATATTTATACTGGGATCTACAGGAATCGGTGTAAATCATATATCAATATGTTGATATTTTATCGAAATACAATCTGGGTTTAACCTTAATAGATATCTAAAATACAAATTAATCTTTTATTGACACATTGCATGTCAATTTGTTCTGACGTCACACCATAAATATGCTCTGTAAAGAGAGGTGGAAATATAACAGAAAAAAAAGACTAATAAAAAATGTCACTCTGGTTTCAACTTCTATAGAGTGTATTGAACTCCATGCACCAACACATATGATGAAGTAACAAGTATTTCGTAATGTTATTATCGATAAATCATTATTTCAATCGATAAGATCTAGCATTAATCAATTCTTAAACTGAATTTTTAAGCTAAAAGAGATAACAATCATCGCATTATTTTTTTTCAAATTTTAACTTAAAGCAGCGACCGAAGGACTTAATCTCTAAATAGCGATCAGAGTTAAAAGTCAACTCTGTACATGGCTGTAGGCGGCTGAGTCGAATATTTGTTTAATGTTCCATATCTGATAGAGTACATTTCGGGGAAACTTGCCAAAGGGATATGAAAATAAGAAATTCACTTACGTCAGAAAAATTTAAGAGATGGCTTGATCACTTGGGATTTACATCTGGACCAGGTGAAAGGAGATTAACTATAGTAATATATATGAAGATATATCAATGTTAATTTCGATTATTGTTAATTTCATACATTTCATAGTTTGGAGGAATGAAAAAAAATGTTTCATTGTAGGTGATATGATTGAGGACGTGTTTTGAAAGAATGCATATGAGAATATATTTTTGAAAAATTATATTTATGTTTCTTCCTAGGTGTAATAACTGGGAAAATGGCATAATCAATGTTCAGGATTTCTTGTTTGTTGTATAAAAAAAGGGATTTCTGTTAGATCTCCCTTGATAATATGAAGTACATGAAGTTGAGTAGCTTGGCAGCTGAAACCAATGAACTTTGAATCCTTCGAGCTTGGTCTAGCTCATCACGTATTGATTCGCTTAAAGATTATTGAAAATATAAAAATCATCTTTGACATGTAACAGAGGAACGCAATTAGTAAACAAAATAATTCTGTTGATATTTGCGTATTCTACTTTCGCTTTCTTGTATTCAAGAAAATGACAGCATTTCAGAATTGGATACATGCATAATACAGCTTATTAATACACCGCTGTCTTTGGAACTATATACGCAAAGCTGTCAATCAAGGCAGTATAGTTAACGAAGACTAATTACCTAATATCTATAATGTATAGGTATTGTTTTCGACTATGAATTGTATACGTTTAGATGTATAAAATTGTTCATATATTGATCACAGTTACTGTTGTCAATAGGTTGGCAGTAGGAGCTGCAATCTCCATGCAGTTTTCGAGGAAAATCTACTTACAGGATTTTTAAGCCAAATATGGCGTCGCATGATATCCTGCGGTCTGGTTCCCTAAAATAGCCTATAACCTTTTGTAAGTCATTTAATTGCGTGTAAGTGTGTAAGTACTAAGTATATTGTGCATGTTGATGATATGTTACTCATATATTTGTCATTATATGTACCTCTCACCTAGGTTGAGTTCTTGCGGCGTAAAATAGCCAAATCAGAAGCGGAAGGATCTTCACAATCCATGAAAGAAAAGGTCTGTGAATATATTGCATGCTAATATATTTGCACTGCACGATATGCATGGGATCACGCCAAAGTTTTGCATGCAAAAACACCAAAAATCTGCATATTTTCAAATTGTTTCATTTGCATATTTCGTAATGTTCAAGTGACTTAGAAGGTAACCTTTCATCCTTAAGACATGTAGATGGAGGTCATCAACTCTATACGTTCCATTTAATTGCAAGCAAAGTAACTCGAACAGATGCTCATAGACATGACGAGGTATAGACTGATGAAGATGTCACATGTATTTCTTTGTATTTGAAATAACCTTATCAACAGATCAACAACCTTGCAGTATGTATACATAACACGAAACCCTATAGTGTATTCCCTTGCACGCCAATTAAAGAAAATGTTGTATCCATAAATGATAATTACAATATCCATACATTGTGTTGTGACTTTTACTTGAATGTGACCTGCTGTGACATAGCAAAAAGCCAAGACTTCTCTGATGTATTTAGTAAGTTAAATATGTATATATACTATGTCTATATTCTTGTGAACCTAAACCTGCTGAAGTGATCCTGTGAATAGACCTTTTTTTTTAGACTTTTTTTCCTGTATGAAATATATTTTGATTTTCTATAAAGGATTCCACTTTAAAGGTCGAAGTGGCGGACTTTGTATGAATGAACCTTTTCATGCATGTAATTCACGTGTGCGTGTCGTTTGGTTCACTGAACTGTTTGGTGTTCTGCTGCACGTTATGGCACACAATCTTTGCATGTAAATATTAACAATGCTTCAATTGTATCCTATTACTAAATCTTGAGGTGTCACTGGGGTGACAATCGGCCCGTTTGAACCGCGGCGTCTATTTTTTTGTATAATATTTAGCATATACGGTTCGTTAACTTAAATGTCAATGTACGCTAATGTGAGATGCCAAACTTGAAAGAGATTTTAGTATTAATAGTCTTAAAATGTGAATTCTGTTAATATTTTGCGCATGCTCTTCCTAGTTTCCGGCCATGCCAGGTGATACATTTACAAGCATCTGTATCACACTGTACCCTTCGTCGGAGCTAGAGTATGTTTACGCATTGAGAAATATATATATTAATTGATTGGCTTTACTATTTCCCTTCTAAATAACAAAATATGTAAACAGAAAGAATTGCTTTTACACGGGCTGTTTATTTCATTTGAAGACCGGTATGTTTCGTAATTAAATGGTTCAGCTATAGAAATATTCTTGATGTACACGGTTACAATAACAATGAACTAAGATATAACAGAAATAAAAAGTGCTATTGATTTATAGACCAAATTTCAAAAGGTTTTCTCCTGTTAAATGACGAATGTTTTGTTGTAACTTGTAAGTTCTAACTATTAATCACATAACTGTATAAGCCTTTGCATGTGTTGAAGTTTTACTAAACATTGTCATTAATGTCACATTCAGTTTATCCGCAGCATAATCTGCCATGTTTGATCCTTTTTATTACTTGCCGAAATACGTTTTCCTTCGTTGTATACCGTCTGTTTCTCATCACACGTTGCTTGATTACGACTACAGTAGTAGAGTGTAGTAGGCTGTCAGACGTTGCAAACCAGTTGTAAATATATGTACAGCCTATACACTGCCCAGTCTTATACTGCAATCTCATATACTCATTAATTGTCGCCCGAAAAATGTTGTCATGCTTCACAAATTTGATTGGCAGCTTCCCTGGGGCTTATGAGGAGCTGCATTGCTTGCATAGAGTCAGGGTAATATTAGCTATAGCATGCTCATAGACTTTCTGTAACAAACGAACTGGTTCTGTTGTTACGATATATAGTACAGATCTCTTACTAATCTCTCGTCTGCATGTACAATGTACTTCATATATGCGCAGTGTGTTTGCATGTACTGCAGTGTGTGTAGCTATATACGTTATATATATCTGCAAAAATCTCACTTACACAATCCTGAAATCGTACGTATGTATGTGTGTTTATCAATCGTGCTTTTTATTAGAAGCAAAATGTCCTCCTTATATTCTGAAGGATATAAAAGAGAAAATATTCAATGTAATTTGTTGAAGGGGGGGGGGGGCTGAAATATTTTGAGACGCTGCGACTCCTACGTCTCGGTGCATGGTGCGTCGTGAAAGGAGTATGAGAGGGACATGAATATGATACTTTGTGATATTCTTTTATGTATACTATTGTGGAAAATATTTAAGTAAAATAAGGAGGAAACTAGCATATTTTACCTCCTATAGTCCGAATAGCACTATGACATTAACATGCAAACATGACGTTTATATCAAGATATTTTTCACAAGAAACAAGATTGTTCGTAGGCTTTTTATGGAGAGTAATATCATTGGTTTTTCCCCCTCCCTTCAATACAACGTCAAATCAGTTGGGGTTGACTAGACTGTAGTTTGACAATATCCTCTTACATGGATAGGTCTCGAACTTTACCGTTAACCTATAAGGACCTTTAAAACTATTCCAAGTCTAGTTTGATAAACCCTTTGTCACCTCAGCCATAAGTGTGCGGTTGGTATAGGCTAGTAAGTTCTACGTAATGACTGAATACACACTATGATTTATGGTGTTACGTCCGAACGACCGTGCGATGAAGTATAGGCTTAATCAAGTATTGTTGAAATTGTAGGAGGTATATGCCTAAACCGATAATTCCTGTGGGTTATGCATAATGCCGTATGAAGTGTTCAACAAACAAGAGAACTTTAAATGGCTGTGCACACTGTAGGATATAAATAAAAGGCCTCTATAAATGCAGGCGAGGAATTGGGATCACAATCTAAAGAAGAAGGGGATTTGTGAATAATGTGCTTATTCAGAATAATAATTCCTTGCAACATTATGAAACGAAAGTTCTGAGATTGACTCAGATGAAACATGACTCGAATTTCCGTAGAGCGTTGTTAAATTAAGTTATATAGTTACCGGTATAGGCTGTATGCAGTGCATCATACTTTTCCGTTGACTTAACGTTAGGCTACAAACAAAGATGTAACAAAAGTACAAATCACAGTGCTCTCCATCGATTCATCAATCATCTTAAACTGTTGTGATTGTTATGCCAATCTTGACCTTTTCTTTTCCATTTTGAGATTCTCCAATCAATATTTCGGCCAGTTAGTGATGGTTTTGCTACATTTGGATTCGTTAACCGTTTATAAACGTTATCACATGAACAAGTTGTGTGCATCGTATAGGCAAATTGTACGGGCTATAGAACCATAGTTCCATAGAAGACGAAAAACATGTCTGCTTAACGTTTTTACTATGTACACATTCGTGATATCCTCTGCTACACTTTTTTGGATTGTGTTTATTACGGAATTGCATGCATGATTGCTAGTCACGTGACATTTATCGTATGTAATGGCACGATTCAAAGCATGTTTTATATTCAAAGTTCAGTGCTCGCCTCTGAACTTATCTAATCCATTTTTAAATATGCTCGTGTCATGTTGTGCCTCATATATACATGCATACCTCGTCAGTAAGATCGTTCCATTATATGTAAGCATTTTATATGAATATTATGGTTACTGTTTTATTACTTGCATTGGTCACAGAGGAAGAGGAGGGGGGGGGGGGGAATCATATTCAATATATAACCAATCTAGATCTTACAGAAGAAGCCCTCAATCAGAGTAATTGATGCCGAAGCATTCCACAAATCTACCTCAAACCCATGAGCTAATCCATATTGACATACGTCATGTAAGCAACGACCCTTTGACCTTCAAATATCGGTCACTGTCGTAATTAACAATCGTAAATTAATGAGCCAATTCCCCTTTATTGTTTTTCACATAGTGTAAATCGATATGCTCTTATCGCGAAGTGGCTAATTAAGTCCCCAATTAGAACCCAGCTGTGTGGTCCGTTTGTATGGATTGTTTAGCCTATACATGTGTATAGCGCGCAAACTTGTGAATGGGACTGTATTTAATCAGTTAATTGCTACTTTGTCTTGTTCTTATCTTGATAACTTTTGGTGAAAGACTTGTGTAAAAAAAGCTGTGATTTTCCTTGAAATTGTCACAATCTGGTTATAAATATTTGACCACCAAATGAAAGGTACAACTGGCAACGTACCTGAAACCATAGAGGTAAAACAGAAACATAATCAGTTCAACACTTATATTCCGCCAAAATTAACACCTCAAAGGTGCTGTTGAAGGATGAAATTAACCGCAAATAAGTTTTGAAATAACATAGACTTTTACGATAACTTCACTAAATGGTGAGGCTTACTTTTCTGGAACACTTCAACTTACCTTTTGAGAAAAAAATTACTAAATATCTCGGGTATCATCAATGAAATTGGCTGGAGTTCTCAGTCTAGCAAATAGACTGTAAGGTCAACCCTTCAGAAGCAGCGTGAAGTTCAATAAGAATATACAGAGGGTTTGTCATATATAGACAATCAGTTTCACAACATTTCAACTGTTTTAATGACTGTTGGAAGTGGAAACAATGTTTCGGCGGAGTTGCTGAAATTTATAAATCAAATTAAACATAGCAGTTAATTCTGGACTATAGAGATGTCATCATTGTAGACTTGTATCATAAAGGTGCAACCACGTAGCAATTTTTAAAGATGAATAAGTTAAAGAACGGAATAGATGTAGAATCACTACTTACTTGGAACTAAAAATATTTCTGTTTTCTTGAGATTATTGATAATTTCTGCCTTAATTCATCCTATAAGTCATCCTTGCGCTGAATTGAACAGTTACATCAAACCACAACTTTAGTAATAATTTGTAAGCATTATCATAGCGTTTCAATGACGTTATTTGAACAATTTCTAGGAACCTTTATGATATTTTGGTTGTCACTATGACCTCTGACAGACGTCACAATGTTTTGTCTTGTGACCTGACAATGTTTCTAATGCATTACATTAATACGTCAGATCATGATGTAACTCTGATAAGGTGTTTTGCGATCGTTGTTTAGACTTTTGATCTTTAGACAAAAGTTGAAGCTGTGAGGACAAATAATATATGATATTTCGGTTGTCAATATGACCTCTGACATACGTCAATGTTTTGTATTGTGACCTGACAATGTTTCCAACGCATTACATAAGTACGTGAGAAGTAACACTGCAAAGGTGTTATAGCGATCGTTGTTTAGACTTTTGATCTTTAGACAAAAGTTGAAGCTGTGAGGACAATAATATATGATATTTCGGTTGTCACTATGACCTCTGACATTCGTCACAATGTTTTGTACTGTGACCTGACAATGTTTTTAAAGCATTACATAAGTACGTGAGAAGAAACTCTGATAAGGGTGTTATTGCAATCGTTGTTAGGACTTTTGACCTTTAGTAGACAAAGTTGAAGCTGTGAGGACACATCAATGGTGTCCACCTGTAGAGACCTCTCATTGATAAATTAATTATAGCGTAAAGTATATACATGAATTAAGAAACATTGGTGCCCAATCGAAGGGCCTTTTTTTCCCTCACAAATCTGACTTCCTCTTTGTCCTTAGTCAAATCTGGCAGCTGATGGAACCGTTGAACAAACCCAAATTACCCCTCTAATAACGATTTTTAATCAGAATGTCCGCCGTAGCTGTCAGACACACAGCTTGAATTATACCTTAATCAGAGGCGTCTGTGCTTAATAGAAAGTGATTTCTTTCATTTCTTCAGCAAAAAAGGAAAGACCCAATTTATCATTAGCTAACTTGGCAATTTGCTTCTGCATTAGACAAATATTTCTGAGGGATATTTTATACCATGGGAGACTTATTTGTATTTTGTGTCTCAGTCTGTAGACAGCCTAAAGACACTTCTGATACATTTGATTGAAATTTAACATCTCAGCCTTCGGTGACTTTGTCCGGTCACTTCTTTATGATACCAAGGGCATCATGCATGGTCGTTAAAAAACGTCTTAGCACTTAAATGGTAACTTTATTGTACACAATCTGCTTTATCAGGTTCTGGTACTCAGGTCATCAACGTCTTCGGAAGATGATGCTACGGCCGAGTACGACATTGCCGCTCTTCTAAACGACTTGCAGGAGTCTACAGATCGGGAACGGGACTTACAAAGCCAACTGCAATTGGTCGAGGAAGAGGGTGAGGTACTACGGAAGAGCTTAGCGGACGTTGAACAAGAGAAAGAGACGATCGACTTCGAATTGGAGAGATATAAAATGCGTTTCGGGACGCTGGACGACCCGAAGAAATCAGAAAAGGAGAAAGGCGTGACGTCAGAGAAGGAGGCTGAGCTTCGACTTCAGTTAATGGTTATTGAACAAGAGGCGACGGTTATGCGCAGAAAGTTAGTTGAAAAGGAGGTAAAAAATGAAGAACTAGAGGGCGCCCTTGCACGTCTCTCTGAACGTCTTCCTGATGAAGACGACGGTGGTGAGTCCAGCTTTATGAAATATTTTAGTCTTTTATTGGTCCAATTAGTTCACTCATTTTAGGAAAGTATCAAACTGCATATGTCAAATAATATTACTGCTAGGGTTAAATAATATTACTGCTAGGGTTCACCCAGTGTACATGGCGTGATCAGTTTGTACTGTGAATAAGAGACAACCGTTAATCAGTATAAACTGAAGGGTGTTATGACACCCTAACACATGTTAGACCAGTCAGCAGATGTTACCGTGGAAAAAATGCTCAATGACCGTTTCAACTATAGTTGGTTAGGAGTCTAAACAACTGCCTCTTATGCTTGACTAGTAAGTATACCTTGTAAGGATGGGTCAAATTGCAGATTTTAAGCCTTCTGCAGTTAAGAGTCATCCACTTTCTGTTAAAATGTGGACGAAATTATTGGCGAAACCTTTTTGAGTAGTCTGGGTTAGTTCAGTCAATCATTATGCCCAGGATTGTGTGTTTAGTATTTTCTGTTTGTTAAGCCCTACTCTGTAGCAACTGGTCATAAACGTAACACGTGTTCGTGTTCGTGTTCGTAAAACTATAACACACATCAGTTTTAACCGATTAACGGGTACTCACCAGTTTTAGCTGATAAAGCCATGCGAATCGCCTGGCTATAGTTTCAAGAAATTTCTGAATTTCTGAACACTTATTTTGCAAACATTATTGAAGTACTTCTTCTTTATTCACATCTTTTCCTCCGCCACTCTCCTTCCACGTTATACTTCAGAATGTGTAAATAAAGTATTGAATATATTGCGGTTGTCTGTGTACGTTTGAACTCTATACAAAGTACCGCGACGCATCGTTAAGTGCGTCCACTACCATGCTGGTAGAATCTTACCTGGGTTATCTTATGTTTATCGCAATTTCAAGGTAATCGCCATGGCAACGAGTACGACTCGCGATTTGTATACCTGCGTACTTCTTTAAATGACATTGGACTGATGCTCGAGGAATACTAATAGCAATGAGCTGCACATCTAACTAACAATGTCAAATTTGCCGCATTTAGCGAAAGTCTCATGCCATGTCATATAGTAGATATAGAATCTTGTTTCCGCAGGTTGGAATCTTTGTTGTTGTTTTGATTTTTTTCATTATTGTCGAATAAACATGATATATTTATGATTTTGAAATCTGTGGCGGTGTTATTAAACACGACGATGAAAGCCCAATTAATTAATAACATGAAATCAAACATTCAGTTGTTCTAAAACTTGGTTTGTCAGTTGTCAGTTGTTTTCACTGAGAAGTCTTAAGTCATCGATTTTAGTTGGACAGGGAGGGGTGGATGCTGGGGTTGGAGTACTGTAGGAAAAGAATTTCGAAAGATGCGATAGAATCTTTTGACATGGCTTTCATCAAACTGCCAGCCACGTTGCACATAATGCTTATATGGTGAATATATGGTAAATATGGTGAATCCCCTCAGAACCGTGCTCTCTTGTGATGTTTGAAGTGTGGACCTCGAAGGGTATAGACGAACTAGACGAATAAATATATTCAATGACATAACGTCCGTATGAAAGGGTACTGCATGCATAAGTCAAGTTTTCTCCCTGAACATGTCGGCTGTATGATACCATTCCTGATTAGGGCAAGCGAGTGGTTATCGTGTCATATTCTTTATATTGCTGTGACCATAATATTGTGTCAGAAATCTAGCAGTATTGTATTTTGGAAGAATTTTTTCTTCACCTCGCAAACTCATTTAAATGTGTGAATTCGTTTCTTCTTTCTTGTAACAGCAGCAAACCTTCCAACTAGGCAAACACCAATCGGTGAAGAATCCAGCATTTCCAGTGCGGACCCCGAAGGTACAACGGACAAGGATAATAGTACCTTGCGGCAACAGATTGCATCATTGGAACAAGAAAACGGAACTTTACGAATGAAAATAATCGCTTTTGAAGAAGCGGAAAGCTTTATAAAAAGCTCGGTCAGCAAAATTTCCAGAACCGTTAATGATAGCGGTGTTACTCGGCTTTCATCTATAGATTTTGAAAATATTATCGATTCCTTAAAGCGGAGACTAGTTGAGACTGAATTTAGAAATAGGTGTTACGAACTAGAAATTCAGACTTTGAAAAGGCTGAACGAGGTGGCGTGCATGCCACGTGATACGCCCGCCAAACCGGCAGGGCGCCCTAAGAGCGTCGAGAGTAAGATCCGAGGACAATTGGCCTTGATGCATAACGAAGCCGACACTATGAGGAGAAAACTGATATCTCTGGAGATGGCGAACGAGAGGTTGCAAGAAGAAGTGGATCAGAAAGGAAGTGAAAACCTTACTTCCGGTGGTGAAAGATTGGGGGCGCTGCAAGAAAAGATCATCCAATTGGAAGAGGAGCTAGGTTTGTCATGATATTTCCGTTTTCCTTCTCAATCTTAAGTTTCATCCATGGCCCATCTGTAACCATAACATAATGCAGAAATCATCATCGAAAAAGAAACATGAATCTGTAAATTTCGGATAAATTTCAGATATTTTCAAATTTCAAATTGGTATCTGGCATTCTTCCCCACAACCTGGTATGTAAAAATAATGTAACATACTTGACATTGGCTATCACAGGTTCTCTTCTTTTTGAGTTTGTTGAAGTTCTCAGCCGTTTTTGCGACAACTTAAGTTATCATGATTAGTGGAGTATTTGGTCCCTCTGCCTTTAACGATGATAAAAAGGGTTCAATTAGCTGTTTCTTTCAAGGTGCACGGTGATCTAACATTTGGATATAGAGAGGACTTCATGCTTTGCTATAGGAGAACCAACATCCATTAGCCATATACGGGATATGAATTACTTCCATACTGCTTGTAGGGTTTGAATTATCACCATACTGCTAGCAGAGTAAAAATTATCAACATACTAATTAAGTAGTATGAGAATAGTGCTTATAGATAAGTTACAGCCATATAAAGGATATGAATTACTTCCATACTGCCCGTAGGATTTGAATTATCACCATACTGCTAGCAGAGTAAGAATAATGCACATACTATTTAGGTAGTATGAGAATAGTATGCTTATAGAGAAGTTGCAGCCATATACAGGATATGAATTACTTCCATACTGCCCGTATGATTTGAATTATCACCATACTGCTAGCAGAGTAAGAATTATCAACATACTAATTAGGTAGTATGAGAATACTCTGCTTATAGAGAAGTTACAGCCATATATACAGGATATGAATTACTTCCATACTGCTTGTAGGAATTGAATTATCACCATACTGCTAGCAGAGTAAGAGTTATCAACATACTAATCAGGTAGTATGAGAATAGTCTGCTTATAGAGAAGTTACAGCCATATAAAGTATATGAATTACTTCCATACTGCTTGTATGAATTGAATTATCACCGTACTGCTAGCAGAGTAAGAATTATGAACACACTTATTAGGTAGTATGGGAATAGTCTACTTATAACTAGAGAAGTAACAGCCATAAAAAGGATATGAATACTTCCATACTGCTTGTATAGGATTTGAATTATCACCGTATTGTTAGCAGAGTAAGAATTATCAATATACTAATTAAGTAGTATGAGAATAGTGCTTATAGATAAGTTACAGCCATATAAAGGATATGAATTACTTACATACTGCTTGTATACGATTTGAATAATCACCATACTGCTAGCAGAGTAAGAATTATCAACACACTAATTAGGTAGAAGCCGGGTATAAGAATACTCCATTAGTTCATGGTCTATAAGTATAAGTGATTTGTCGCAAGCAAAGTAGCGAACAGTCAGAAATAACAAGATTTGAACTTATATTATATCGTTTGTTTTGACTTAGAAGAAGTTAATGATCAGTCAGTCAGGCATTATGAATATTCATAAATCAAGTATTAATACTAAATTGATGTCACCATAAATACTGGTGACTTAATTAAGTCACCAGTATTTATTGTCACATCAATTTAGAAAGTTTTTACCAAAGTAAAAGACTTAAAAGTAAACGCCTACATCCGTTCAGTGCATTCAAAACGTCCTACAGCTACGTGAAAAGCCAAATATGGATTACTTTCGTTATAAACGTGTGTGAGGTGATGGTTATCGGAAGTGGAAAAGGTTATCCATAGTGCAGGTTAACCTATAGAGAGTAATGAATCTAAACTGTGCAGGTGTATCTATTTTCTTCTTTTCTTTTCTTCCATGTCTTGTCTTTCAAATCGATGGGCAATCATTCACAAAGTTTTAATCGCACACAGCAATTGCAGTTGATAAACTCGCCTTGAACTCCCATAGCTAGCATCCTATTTCTTACTTTCTTAATTTGTTCTATAAATTTCGCGCGTAAAACGCATAGTGCCTTTGAAAAATTTGATTTGTTGTGATTGGATTTGCAGAAATTTTATATCAGCCGTTTTTTCTTAAAATGTCAAGATAGATCGTATGTTTATTTGCGTATAGTCAATGAAGTTGTTCATCTTGAGACTTAATTAATCGTCTTTAGAATTTTGTTGATTAAAATCCAATCTCGCTTTTGGGCAAAGGATACAAGATCCTTTGTGAAGTGCAATTTAATATGAGGTCTTCCTTATACGTTGATCTCATCCGGTACTTAATACAATCCATTAGTTGACTCACTGCCAACGCCTTAATGCATGCAAGCCTTTTAAACAATCCGATCGTTGTTTTAACATCGTTTCCACCTCATTATGAGAGGAAACCTTATAAATTAATACGATGTAAATCATATCCTGCCGAATCGTGATTCACAACGGTAATGAAGAATGGAACATTGTTAGGCCAAGTGGAACTGACGTCCGTTTGAAATATTTCGCCAATTCCAGACCGTGTCATTGACACACGTATATAAATAAGTTCAGTGTTAAGTGGTGTGTCAAGTTTACTTACAACAATCTCAACAATACTTATGTTAGAAGATGGATTACACAGCTGTTGAGTCGGATGGTGAATGCTCGGTGGAGTTTAGGCTTACAGTTAGTACACATAACATTTACTAGCAGCTGAATGTTTGTAAAAGCGACTGAATTTGAGTCAATATGACGTGTTCAGGGGTCTTATTCCAGCAATCTGGTTAGGATAGGATGTACGATAGGATAGCCATAGTTACCGACTTAACAGAAGTTGTAATTAACAGTGCAGTATAGGCTGTATTTGCTACTTAGTGCATGTATGCAGCAACACTTTATCGAATCTAAATATGTAATCCCCTCTTCGACTAATGTTAGCGGCTTGATATATGACGTCATACTACATTGGAAGATACCATGTCGTGAGTTGTGGGGGGAAAAAGACACTAAAAAGAAAAACACATAGAAAAATGGTACTGCTTTAGGTTGCTGTCTAATTATACTTATGTTGACGTGAAACAATACTTCGATTTCTCCCAGAAAAAGTGAACATATTCAATAAAAAGTGTGACATACCTGTTGGGTTTAGTGTGTT
>KN884171.1:0-13926 GCA_000934455.1 Apostichopus parvimensis
TATAGTTTGATGTAAAATCAGTCACCAAGCTGACAAAGTACCCAAACCTACATGTAAGTTGTATTGGAATAACACAACCCAAGACAATATGTTTTCCTTGTCGAAAAAATAACTATATTTTCCATATGTAAAGAACATGTCGTTTTATCATTACACCATAGCATTATACAGAAAACAAACCAACATATTCACAACTAACACCAGGCATAGAAATACCTGATGTTATCTTGTGCAGGGTATAATGTTTACTTTTAAACAGAAAGTTTGAGATTCCATAGACAAGTAAATACAATAACCAAAGTCCTATCGTGGTATATTGTGTTCTTTGCATAACTCATACTGCGTTATGCTCATAACAGGAATAACGGGCCGTGTACATTACTCTCGTTGGGATCCAACATGGAAGCAGACAGACATGCCACTTGCTATTTTCGAAAGTTAAATATTTATATTCAATTTTATGTCGGGTATCTTTTTCTTCATTTTAGATTTCGACTAGTCACTCAAACGTCTTCACGCTTATCACGAATTTGTTAGTTATGTGAATTTGTTAATAATTGATCAATATAGAAGACGTACACTTTATAGGCAATAAGTAATTGTATTATTATTATAATACTAATAAATCTTACAAAATATCTGACATTGCCATGGAAACTGTAGTTTGACCATTAATAACTTTACTGAATATAGTGTTGCTAACACGGCCTGAGATATCGCGCGTCTTATTTTCTGCAAAACATTAGCGTTACCTCCTAGTTTCATATATTAGCGTATAAATCCCACATTTCTAGTGAGAGATTGGATTTTGGTATTGTCACGGTTTCATCTTAGTTGGTTTAAACACAAGTATTAAACAGCATCTAAAGAAATTTTCAAACAAATAAAATCGTTATCAATTAAGCCAAAAGTACTGAAATGACTGGTGTCTGCAAGTACGTGAACATTACCACTATCGTTGTTTTGGGGCTGATCATTTAACCGGTTTATATGTTGAAGGTAAGAATCATTTCGGCTTGGCGTTATTTATTTTCTATTTTAAATAAAAATTGTTTTTCTTGTAGGAATTAACCGGACTCTATGCTGTAGCATGTTCACATAGGCATTAAATCGATTATTTCAGTACATTAAAATGAATCTATTTATTTATTTTTCATTATTTGTTTTTCATTTAATCTCTAAATAATATAGACTTTGAATTTGACTTCAATCATGTTAAATATCAAACCGTACATGAAGAACCGAAAAGTTCGACATTTTCCAATAAACTACGTTTGAACGATTACAAAATACATACAGGAAAAACTTTTTCCGCGAAATCTTTACAAACAAATTACCTTCCTTAGGAAGGGGGGGGGGGGTATTCTTATTAAGATGAATTATAATAAGATATATGACAGTTGACTCTTTTTAATGTAAGAGCTAAATATTCACAATATGCGTTACTATTTAGACATAAAAAAACAATTGTTCCATGCTGCCGCTTTTTAAATTACGCTTCCCGCTACACATTGTCCTTGCTTGCGTTTGCCTGAATAATATGATATTATGTCACAGCCTCAACAAACATATCAACGAACCATTAGTACTTTCAGCTTTACATATCAGCTAACATATCTAACGCAGTTTAATTTTTGATCTATACCTTCATTCCTGAGATAGGTCATTCTTTATCAGTTTTTCTTTTGCTTTGGTCAAACATTTACAAGGCTGTTGCTGATGACATATGCACTAAACTATGATGTCTCTTTATGAACAGTAATACATGATAACTTCCTTTGTGAACAGTAATACATGATTACTTCCTGTATGAACAGTAATACATGATAACTTCATTTATGAACAGTAAAACATGATAACTTCCTTTGTGAACAGTAATACATGATAACTTCCGTTATAAACAGTTATACATGATAACTTCCTTATGAACAGTAAAACATGATAACTTCCTTTATAAGACAGTAACTCTTGTCGAAGTAACCAGCCACTGTCGTCCAACGTATAAGTTTGAATATACAATAAAAGTTGCGAAAGTGAATTATGTGCCAATAATCATGGCAACACAGTCAATGTATTTAAAATAAAGTGTGATAGTGTGATAGAGCCGATGTGTACCTACTGCAATGATTTCGTTGTAAAGTGGGATGTCGTAGACATACTGCCAAACTATTCGGATTCCAATTTTCGGATTCCAACGGAATTCCTGCCAATATCACCAGCTCAATCGAAACACCAATGATGTTTGCTGATAACAAAAGGTGTTTCTAGTGGTTTGTTGAATATAATTTAATATAATATAATTTAAATAAGTTGGTGCTCCGTCGATTATGACTCTCCAAGAGTATATACCAAACTTAATGGAATTTGTTCCGACTTGAGCAATTAATATATTTCAGACAAAAATCCATGTAAATTTAAAGCCTGTTTGGATTTTATCAATCTTTTAGCAAAAGTGTTAACATATTTTAATATTATATTTGAATTAGTTTCACTGATATCTATCGCTGTTGTTATTTGGAAAATCTTGAAGTATGAGCGACTTCAGAATGTCTACGGAATTCGCCTGATGTCTCTTTCTGTTATATTAGCAGTTGAATATGTTTTGTTTCTGCTTTTGTCATTGAATCCGCCCAGGGAGATTGTCATTATGTTAGCAGTTGTACCCCACTATATATTGATAGCCGTATTTGCTTGGGAAGTAGTTACCGTGATCCACGTCAAACGTTCCATAAGCCTCGGTAGCCACGGATCCAATAATACAGTGACTCTTAGCAGGACAAGCGTAAGAAAAACCGTCATTATCTACAACGTTTAGGGTTTTGGTTTGCCAATACTGTGATTGAAAGTCGGTATATAATTTTACATGTTATATCAAAACCGGAGATATATTAGTACGATTTATATTGGTCCATTAACTATCATAATACGGTATCATTATTCAATCTTGTATTACCAATAGCCTGTCTTGATATATTGAGCAATCTCCTTTTTCTCAACATACTTTAATCGTCCAGTATACATCTAGCAGTCGTGCACATCTAATGCCCATCGCTATTTGGGTAATTTTAGAATGAATTTATCTTAAAAAGTCGAACATAACTCAAACACCATTGCTTCCGTCCGTCCGTCCGTCTGTCTGTCAGCATGTCCGCATTTGCGTGTGTGTCCATCCATTCATCCATCCATCCATCCGTTCGTCCATACTTTCCATACATCCACACATCTGTTTATACATCTAACTTTATCTTCCCTCAAATCCATTCGAAGGGGAATAGATATAATTATACTACACATAATCTAGGGAAATACACTGTGTGCCGTGTATCTGGAAGGAACAGATAAGTTTCTCAATCTTGGTCACAACGCTAAGAATCCTTATACTGAAGCTAAATGACTTTTTAATTTGACAGAGTACACTTGTATTATTTTTTTTACAAGAAAAGAGTAACATTAACCAAACGTAAACACCCATCCACCTATCCATATATCCATCAATCCATCCATACATCCGTCGGTTCATCCCTTCCATACATACATAAATGCGTCCGTCCGTACGTCCATCAAACTATACATCCATACATATATACAGTACATCCATACATTCCGCTAACTTCCTAAAATCCTTTCGAAGGGGAATGTATAGTATGATATTCAATATGATATAGGGAATATATAGTATGGTATTACATATGCTCTAGGGCAATAGATTGTGTGTTGTGTATCTGGAAGGAAAATATATATAGGTTACTCAATCTTGGTCCGAACGCCAAGAATCTTTACACTGAAGCTAATTGACTATTTATTGTTTGGACAGAGTACAATCCTATTACATTTTTCATTAGCAAAATGTAACATAAACAAAAAGTAAACATCAAAAAGCAGAAAACAAATAAACTATAAACATTGAAGGATTTGTATATAGGACATAAAACGAAACAATCACCAAGATGTATTGAAAAGAAACATTTGTCTTTGCCCGCTTAAGAGCAACAACTCCCTCTAAAGTTGTTGCTTATACAAAGACGTTCATAAAACAAATCAATTCTGGCACCTAACATCGTTAACTTATGATGCAGCAACTGTGTACATTACTGTTTATAAAAGTAATGTAAATGACACATTTCTGTTTTTCTCTTAGATTCTATATCGTCTTCTTTCATTTAGTTGAAGTGTATCCCTGGTTTTCCCCACCTTCATCTCAGTTTAAGTAATGATTGATTTTTCAAAGCCATATTTTTCTCGTAATCACATTAACCATTGATGCACTTCGAAGACTTCTTATGATGATAGCCTTCTAAGCACAACGAGGTTCGGAAGTGTCATCAAAGGTACCGTATAGGTTCATCTGTCTAACGAACAGTGATTTCTTGTAGAGAAAAGATTTGCGAGCGAACAATCGCCTCTCAAATGCATTGGTCAATTAATTCACGAGTTTCTTTAAGTGGTTAGCGTTGATCAGGTGGAAATCGCTGAGGCGCCATCCTCATTTCTCCACACGGATAGCTAAAGGTTGTACGTTTGACTGTTACTATATATAAGATACCATGCGAATACTGCTATTGTCATTAGTTATGTACTTAAAGGAATTAACTGGTACAAATATTGATTCATTGTCCTTGTAGTTCTTATTTTTCTCTTTCTAACAAGTTTCTCACCAAAGGCACCGTTTGTTCGAACGCATCAATTTGGTGATCGACGTAGTGCAGGCAAATAGGCAAAACGAGCGACTTGAAGTTAGCACTCCTATTTCCGCAGCAAATGCACTCTCGTGTGTACACGCACAGGTGATTGCCTATTATATATCACGTACATATCGGGAACGTATATAGCCTATCTACCATGCCCAGTTGTTATACGTATACATAGCGTTGCACACAATACACTCTCACATTCAAACCACAGTTCATAAACTGAACTTCAAAATCGCTGAACTAAAATTCACGGATCAACTTTACAGTAAAAAGAAAATTAAAAAGTATTCGGAACACCGAAAGATGAAACTTGGCGGAATCGATGTCAGGGCAGAATGTAGTACCGAGAAGTTTAGGCTTTGCAGAACTGTCCGATTGTAAAGGTAAGAGTAGCCTACATGCGAAAATTCTTAGCGTTGGAGCTGGATAGCGCGATGTATAAACAACGAAGAGTCTGCTGTTCAAACTTATCTTGTGTTACACAAAGACCACGAAACCACCGATCTACTATATGGTGGCTTAAAGAGTTTTTAAAAACATATCTAATTTATAAGAAATTTCACCGAAAATTAAGGAAGACATTTATCTGTATACAAACGTGGTTTATGTTGTGATTATTGTAGGTACTGTACGGAGCGTGGGTTATGTCGCAATCTGCAATTGCGAAAATGACGTCACGTTCGTTGCTGTTCAAATCATATTTGAAATGCCCATCCTTAATGATTAAAAATATTTTCTCTGTCAAACGCAACACTAGCGTTCTCATACTTTGACAACATGTTTGGAAAATTAGTTATCGTTTTTTAAAGTACCTTCTTAGGGCTACCAGACAATCCTTTTAAAAGCCAATCGAAAAAATTGCAAAATATCCTTCATAACTTATCATGCTGAAGAATACAAAACTGACTGGTCTTCAGTTTTAATACCGTACTTTGAACTTAATTATTTATCGTGATCCTCATAATGACCTGCTGTATTTTTATTCCAATAAAAAGGCATTTTGTGGCACTTTTGAGCTGGATGACAATCCATGGTGTGAAAATTAACTTGGGGACCCGGGCCTAGTGTGAGATGGACCACTAAAGCAACGAAGCTAGATATTGCGAAACAACAGTGCGTGATCATTTGGTTCTCATATGTACCTGATGATGATATTTAAAACTGCAAATTGCGAATGCAATGTGTTGTTGCCTATTGTTATATATTAAGAGTGTAGTGACATGTGCAAATAAAAGACGTTCGTGTGCAATATATAGATCGTGTGCACACCCCCTAAGTATTATTAACGGCCGTGCATACCTTATGAAAGACCATGCATTCCAATGTATTGTGTTAAATGATGTAATGAAAATAAAGCACTCAGACACACTCTGGCTGTTGACCACTAATAGCGTTTCCGGTGTACTTAAGATCATGTCATTCTTGGAACCTCCCGGGTCTCTTTACACCTTTTCCAAGATATAAAACATATAAATTGTGCGGTTCCACCATGGGATTTACCGCCTCTCTCAGCCCCTGGCGGTACACCGCTGATTAAATCAGACATTGGAGTTTCAATCCCCTAAATAAGAGACCTATGATACAAATATTGACTGCTTATAATATTACATACTCCACATTGACCTACACACTAATTCGTCTATGTAATGTGGTAGCCAATGTATATGTCCTTGCTTACAATTGTTCACTAGGTAGACGCTTTTTACCAATCAATGGATGAGTGATCGAAAATGGTACCTTGAATTCAATTTACCGTATCCTTTTTTTCATTTACCCATGAGAGCCGCAAGTTTTCTTAACTTGTAAGCAACCCTTGTTACTCACGGGTATTCAAACCATTGCCTCTTCGAAGGTATTAAGTGGTCTTAAATTGCATCAATGTATCAACTTTTTCGAAACACATTCATTCATTCTAATCAACATAGGCCTACAAACCATTAATATAATATGTAAGGTTACCTAATGTAACAGTTCCCCTATCGACATCTGGACTTGTCTCCGAGGAAGAACCATTTGTCGGTATGATATCGGCTCTGCATGGAGCACGAGTGTCACCCAGACTATAGATAGCGACTTACACATGGTCAAGGGTGCCGAATATTTATATGCATTTACGTAGACTTCACCATAAGTATTACTTTTACATGGACATATATTATATTGAGAAAAATACTGGGCCCCGGTATTCAATGTCAATTCCATTATCATCGTACCAGAAACAATGAAGTTCTATTGAAGTTTGCTAACAGAAAAAGGTACATGATTTTTTAAAACTTGTATATGTCACACAGTTAGATGTATTTATAGATATTAACGCTTAATGGTTTGGTCATAAGAGCATTCAGCGCCAAACTGATCTTGTACACACAGCCTAATCAATTGAGACGCACACCACGTGTGCAGAGTCATATCGCATCCAGGGGCTTTGTTGATTTTCAAACCGAAAGTGTATTCTTCTACGTATATTGTAATGAGATAGGCTCAAAGTCTGACACGTTTGGATAGTTCTGATTATATTGTTCTTCTTCAACGGACGTATTGGTCTCTGCAAGGACCAAAATGGAGACTAGAAATATGAAAATATTATTGTAAGGAGACGAATTCACCAGGAAACTAGAGGAGCGTTCGCACCATAGGTAAGACTAAGACACAAATTGCAAATTAACAATATAGTTTCATGATACGCTTTAGGTATATCAGTGATATACGAGCAGGGGAACCAGATCAATACATGCAGTTACCATCACGGTGGATTTAGACATGAACAGAATCCAGCATCGTATGGTCTTAGACAAGGAAACAGACAGTTGAGGTGTAATGCCAAATTCAAACAGAATTAAAGTAAGTGTATAGCGTAAGTTAGAAAGGAAAGTTCTAAGGCGTTAGACAATGTATACATATAATGTGTACAAATCTAAGAACAACATATACTTAATACAATAACATCAGCATAAACGTTACTGAATGTAAATCTAAAGCCTATACATAATAGGCTATATGTGTATATGTGTATATTTATGTGTACGTTACTTTACATATATAATGCCACTGTATGAGTTAACATGCATATCTATACATACATATATAGGGCCGGTATACATGTTAGGGTATATATACATTTAAACATATGCACAATACAACAGCATTCGGTTTTTGTGTTAATGTACACAGATATATGGCCAGTATATGTGCGTTACTATGTACTAATTTATGTCCACTGTATGACTTACTACAAACATATCTAACATCGTCTAACCTATAGCTGAATATATACAAATATAAATTCAGCATTTTGTTATACTTAATAGCAATATGATACATATAGATTGAAAACAAGTACAAACATTGATTCTATGTCTATAAATTATAGGAAAACCAAACTTAAGAAACTATAGAACACCATCATAAACACTTTATCCAAATGCCAGAACCCAAACCGAAGAATTAAGATACTGTTTTGCGGTATCAATTTAATACACTACGACCAGTATAAAACATTATTTAAACAACATATTATATACTTAATACTATAAAATTGGTTTAAACATTAATGTAAAATAATGTAATGCATATATTTCCGTTACTACATATCAATATAAGGCCCTTTATGAGACAATACATACATAGTATTACATAGCTCAGAATAGAGTATAATAATAAATACTACAACATACGGAATATGCAATACTTTGGGATACCGTATACGCATTTATTGGACCATAATACAATAGTTAACACATAGCATGAACAGATCTAAATTCAGGATATAAACTAAATTAATTTTAGTTTTTCTTAACAGAGGTCTTATTTAATATTGTTACATCACAGGAACCCCAGAACAGGAAAGTAAATTTCGAAAATAATCTCTCCTGTTTCAGTAAACTCTAAGTTACATCAATATTTTCATCGTTGTGTTTAAAGTGAAGATGAACTAATGTATCAGAAACAAATGCAATCGCGTATCATATCTACTGTGAAAATGATTGTTGATAAATATTTATTTTTTTACAGAATAAACTACATTAAGCCCATACATAACACATGTTAAGCTAAACTGTAACATACATTTGTTACCATTGTAAGTTTTTGTTAGCTTATTTGTTGTTCCTGTACATGAACCCTATACATAACATATGTTAGGCTTAACTGCAACATATACTTGTTATCCTTGTTAGATGTTGTTCGTTATTTGTTGTTCTTGTACATGAACCCTATACATAAAATATGTTAAGCTAAACGGTAACACATACATTTTGTATCATTGGAAGCTCTTTCTCTTTTATGCAACTGTTAAACATTTCCCTAAGTTGTAATCTATTCTCCAGTTTTAAATTACATTGTAGATCACACTATAAATTCAAATCATTTTACATGAGATCTATAAAGATATGTGAGTTCCAAGTAAACCGCAATCCACAATCGTCTCAACTCGTCTTTCACATGATCCTCACTCCCCTATCGTATATATTAGCAATATGCCAATCTGGCATACAATGATTCAATCTACACGATGAAGGCTCGTGTTTTTGAAGGTCAGAGGTCATCACGCAACCAGTGCGTGGCATTGTCCTTTACTTGTTATCTTTATGTTTATATTCCAGGGGGTGTTTACATTGTAAAGCTGTATCGCTACGAGTCATCCTTACCTCGATGAGTCTCCCTATAATAAATACAATAATCATAATGGACGTTTGTAGTGCAATGAATATGAAGGCCAGTACTACACAACACGACAATCTAAACCAATATGGATTGTACACTATATGTAGTTTTAATGTACCATTGAAGTAAACTGTGCAGTTGAGCAGAGGATCATTTTGTAGTTAATGTCACAAAGTATATTCAGCAGTGTAAATCAATATCACATAGTATAGTTGCCATTAACAGCACCCTTAATTAAGACTAAGTTTAGAGGAGCACTATGGTTATTGGAGGCAATTTCTAATAACCAAAATATTAAATGAAATGAAGCTATACATCGGCAAAGATAATCATGAATACAATATTAGCTTCTCATGATATTTAATAGTAACTAGTGTATTGCTAACTGGAATTTGCGTTGTTTTTCTTTACCTTTTATAAACCTGTCTAATACAAACATAACTACTTTCACTTTCTTTCAGACATTTGCATTATGGCTGTTAACGAAGCTATAGGACCAGCATTGACAGGTAAGGGATGTAACTTGTAGCATACCTTTGTTTAAATGTAATGATTTACTTTAGGATTTCAATGTATGTATTAAAATGGGTATGAATGGAACGAGTAATCCTATAACAAGTTCGCAAGGGCACGGAATCTCTCACATCAGAGCACATTAAATCAAGGGTAGTTGCTGAACTGCGATATGACCCTTGTGTTTTTGCATATTTGCATAAAATGAAGCGAGAGAGAAAGAGAAACATATAAATCAAGAGGGAGGCATATAAATACAGAACACGTTTTTTTAAAAAATGTTAACATAAAGCCAAAAAAACTACCGCAATGATTTAGTATAAATTTGAAGTAGACACTTGTTGTTGCTCGTTCTTTTCATAAGTATATTACCAGGTCTAAACTTTCTTTTCATTCCAACCTCCTCACAGAAAGGAAAATTAGTTTTATAAATCAGCTGAAATCAACGTACAAAGGCTGGTACAGCTCCATCAAACCAGTCCCTAGCAGTAGAGATGCGAGTTTTAACATAGACGATGTAATAGTAGAGGGCGGTATTGAAAGACAAGATGACGTAGAGAAGAACAATTGGACACCGTTACAATCTTACCAAGAATTATGTACTGATCTTGGATTAGGTTCGAAGAGACGAATTTTACAAGCTGAAGCAGGATATGGTAAAACAACACTAACCCTTCAATTAGCTTATGAATGGTGCAACGATCTCTCGACTTCATCCATGAAAGATGTTGAAATACTGATACTTTTAAAACTCGGACAGGTTATATCAGCTACATCTTTGTTTGAAGTTATCAAAACTACTCTTTTACCGAAAGATTTTAAGATCCAAAGCAATGAGATTAGTGACATGCTTGATACAGCAACATCTGTGGTAGTCATATTAGATGATGTTGATGAATACGTGGAAAATAACAAACATATTCCCAAAGATATTCTCAATACAATAGAGAGTAATCCTCGTTTGGAATTGATACTTACTACAAGATCGTTTTCAAAGGAGTTAAAGTCCCAGTCTAAACGATTACGTCTGTCTGGATTCACCAGTGACGCGCAGGACAAATATCTAAGGAAGGCAGTGGCTAAAGACGATAGAACAGCTACTAATAAAATAAAGTATGCAATTCATTGCAGCCCGGTCCTAAGAGATATCTGTCAAGTTCCTTTATATTTTGTTTTGTTCGCTCATCTCAGTCATTCAAGCAAGGATTTTGCAGAATATAAATCCGTAACGAGCTTTTTCCGCTACATAGATTCATCATTACATCTCAGAGGAAAGACATATGAAGATGTGGCTATACCTGACCACAAAGAGCTCAACCGGATTGCTTTTGAAAGCTTATCAGGTTACAATCGTAGAAACTCTTGGAGAAAAGAAAACCTCTCCAGTCATATAGGACGAAGAGTTTTAAAACACTTCTTACAGACTGGAATTTTACAGGAAAATACTGTTTTGCAATATTCGGATAACTCGTTATCTCGACAAGATGTTAAAACTATCTCGTGTGTAAGCTTCTATCACGACCTATTCCTCGAGTGGTACGCAGCTCTTCACCTTGTAGATATGTTAGTATCACCTGATATTACAGATGATAATGACGTCATGGATATTATGGATGAATTAGATCATCTAAGTTTACAGTACGTGTATCGATTCGCCTGCGGTATGAACTCTTTGGCTGGAAACCACATCATAAAGTATTTTAGTAACTTCAACAGACGGGAAGAAATCATATTAATGTGTATTCTAGAGCAAAGAGGTTCACCAGAGACAGTTTTGGACATCATCAAGGAAATTTGCTCAAACATGGTTCAGCTAAGCACGAATAATTCTACAAGTTTGAACAAGGCTACCCTCCAATTATTGGAAACAGCGGTCTCACAAAAGGTAAGAAGCATTTATGTTCTCGCAGTGAAGAAAGAAGTTTGTAATGCTAGTAATGCAAATAGAAAATACATTTCCAAGTATCAAATATGCCAGGAGCGAGACTATTACAAGATAGTAGCAAACACATTACAGATATTTGCATTAAATTTTAGGTATTTTTCGTTCAATATAGTTACATTTCTTCCCTGTATGCAAATGATTTGAACATGAAAAATAGAGGTTTTCTACATGTTTCTCTGTCCTTTTCTTTAAATCAAAGAACGAAAAATACCCTTCCTTGATGCACTCCTCTTAGTTGCATAACGATTATTTACCAGTCTAACCAAGTGGCTAGGGAACAATTCAGAAGCTACACTGTTTTGATAGTGGGTGAGAGTTTATAACAAAAATCAATCAATCTCTGTGGATTTTTTTTACAGATTGAGATACCAATGTTACTGCTGAGTGATTGTTTTCAGTCAGTGAATGTGTCTACGAATATGTTGATTCTGACATCTGGACTACAAGTACCGAATCTAAACACCCTCCATGGTCTCCACATCACGCAGACCGGAAGAGAGATTACCGAAGAACAGATGACTGACATATTCATCTACATCACAAATAGTATTAACCTAAAGACGGTTAAGTAAGCATATCGTTAGAAAATGAATATATTGAAGTAATATACAGCTGTTCAGTTAAAACTGTAAATATCGACACAGCCTCTTATCTTCAAAAAATATTTATTGACCTCTTGTTATTGAAAATATTTTAATGAAATTCTTCGAGTATTTCAATTAATGACCTGACTCATATTATCAATTGATTTGTAGAATGCATAATAGATGAAATAATAAAAATATAAAATAAAATTCTTACCTTTGGTGATAAGCTTATTATTCATTCAATGAGTGTTCATTGGTCTTTGTTATTTAACGAATGGTTATGCTGTTTGGTTTCAGATTTACGGACTGCTTATTCCCAGGTGTCTATCAAAATAAATTTCATTTACAGAAGCTCTTTGAATTAGAAATCACAGGTAAATCTAATATATGTTTCTCTTCATATTCATCTTATGTTGAATAACATATACATTATTCCATCGTTGTAACTGACTAAATGTTGAATAAATAATTGAGAAAGAAAGCATTACATAAATATATTACTGTTAACATATTCCATTTGATCGTTTTACAGTTTTATGGTATCCTTTGCGCAGCTGGTATCGACTTAATCTACAATCTGGCGGTTGGGAGGTAGGTAATCCCTGCATCCATCTCATGTGAAAATGTATGATAATGTATAATATGATATTAACAATTTTATTTGTTAAATATGTATGATGTGTGTACGGCATAGCATAACTGAGTTTAGAACATATATATGTCAATTATACATTTACTTTCCATTAAACTTCAGGAAAAGATCGGATCCGTTGCTTTAAAAGAGAAAGTCTATGAGAGAAAGGTGAGAGGATTTAGAAATTTTAAGACTTGATTGAAAGTTAAGGAATTACATGTTGGTATGTGCCGTAAAACTTTTAGATGTATGTTGAATGTTAGGGTGTTAACAACCACATATCGATATATCGGAAACACTAGTACCAATGTGACTTCAAATGACGGTCAAACTGCGGCTTATTCGACGACACATTCGCTTCTTCATTGTCAAACTGACTGCTAAACATCTCGTGTGATAACAATGGGAACGACTAGAAAATATTGTACTTTGGAGAGGTCAACGGTCAAACATTTGAGATAAAGGGTGAAACTCTGTGACTTAAAAGTGATTTATGACTAATTTAAAAGGTAAAATATTTGAGATAAAGGGACTTAAAAGTCATTTTATGAATACTTTAAGTTATGTGGTTTTGATAATCTTTGGAATGACGAGTACTATAAGGAAGTCACCGCAATGTTTAAGTATGAAATCTGTAGTATCTGGTTGTAATATAAACAAAAGTGCAATGCAGGAAGTGTCTCATCTCATATATGATATAACATGTTGTAAAATTATATTCATATATTAATTTCTTACAATAAAATTGCTACCAAGTTTAATTATTTCAGCTTCTTCACAGTTTACTCGCACGGTTACCAAAACATATTCTATTGCCAGAAATAGTAATGTTCCATCATATTTTGTTCTTATCTTCCAGGCTGCGCAATTTCGAGCAATGTACAAACAGGTAAT
>KN884171.1:13976-24494 GCA_000934455.1 Apostichopus parvimensis
TCCAGGCTGCGCAATTTCGAGCAATGTACAAACAGGTAATTTTTTTCACAATCCTTCACAGCATTCGGCTGTTTGACCGAATCAAAATACAGTTGTACATTGTGTCAGTACTGTACCATGGATTACAAGCTAAGCTTAGTGTATGTTAGCTGTTCAATATTGCTTAATCAAGTCGTACCATGGCTGGATTGACGCTATATTATGTACACAACTCGGTCAAAGTTGAGAATGATTTTACGCCTGTGGTTCTTTGAAAGTAGTACTTTGTCAGAATCGTTCTGTGAATCGTGCATTCGTACAACTATCTCAGAATTGAAGGACAAGTTTTACGGTTTTGTCGGTTTGACTTATTCCAGGTATTTAATCTAACTGAATATGTCATTTATTCTCAAGTCACCTTTTGTCAGTAGAACTCCATTCTGACAATGCACTTTCTGCTTGATAGAATAACATACCTCAATACCTCGTTGTTTACATACTTTTACTTACACGCTTTTGCGATTTTCTATCACATGGACGAGTTGTATCTTCATTGCTTACTGTAAAGTAAACAAATAGTGATAAATGCATTACGTTCATCAAATTAACATGAATGATATTGTAAATGGAATGTTTATCATGACAAATACAAGTAAGTTTAAAAGTTGGACATGCGCTATTCTTCGGAGATTATGAAGTCATAAGGAAATATAAATTTATCACCAAGGAGACATGTTGTCTCGGACATGAATGTATTGTTTGGTTAAGTGTTACAGTGATTAATTTACGTGTTTAAAGATTGGGTACTATAATTGTGAACTTACACTGGAAAATAGACAATTGTTAAAATCCTTGTAACCAAATGAAACAAATTAAAAATGTGGAACAATATACGACACCCATGCAAATAAATTAATTTGAAAGTATGTATCTTTTCAAATCGTGGCATTTTGTTTTGTTTCTTTTGAAACAGGAATGATGAAATAACCATTCAAAGCTACTGCAAAATAACAAACACCAGTGGTATAATAGTCAACGAAAGATCCCAATATGCATGTGGACTGTAGTAACTGATATGTTGTAACATACTAGCTAGAGAGTGAATGGTATGTCTGTCAAGGGGAGGTTGTGGACGAAAACTGTTGACATGAAAGTGGTTCACTCGGCCTTATCCACTATGTATGTGGCTTGTGGTAACTTATATCTTGGAACATACTAACTACAGAGGGCACGGTGTTTCTGTAAAGGGTAGGTTGTGGACGAACACATTGTGATATGAAAGTGGTTCACTCGACCTTATCCACTATGTATGTTGCTTGTGGTAAATTATATCTTGGAACATACTAACTACAAAGTGCACGATGTTTATGTAAAGGTAGGTTGTGGACGAACATATTGTGATATGAAAGTGGTTCACTCGACCTTATCCACTATGTATGTGGTCTTTAGTTACTGATATGTTGTAACATACTAACTACAGAGTGCACGGTGTTTCTGTAAAGGGTAGGTTGTAAATGAACATATCATGATATGAAAGTGGTTCACTCGTCCGTATCCACTATGCATGTGGCCTTTAGTAACTGATATATAATAACTACACAGTGTATGCTATGTCCGTAAAGGGTAGGTTGTGAAGGAACACATTGTGCCATGAAAGTGGTTCACTCGGTCTTTTTCCTTCTAAGTATATTGGTGTATTGTTACTGCTAGAACAGATAGCTTAAGAGTTAATGATCAAACAGTATAACAGCTTCTTAAAAGAAAGAGAACTCTGCTTACTATAATTTACGCCAAATGTCTGTTTGTACGTAGTTTAACGTATTGATTTCAAATGTCGTTTATTAAGATACCTGTATGCAGGTAATCTATTACTAACATTTGCTGTTTTTAGCCAAATGGGTAGTTTTTAATGCAGAACACACTAAACTCATTTTTTATAATCTGTTTATATGGTTGTAAATAACGTACTTATAATTACATGGAAGAAATATAGACGGTGTTGTAGTCATATTGATATTCGCCTTGGAATACTAAATATATTGGCTTGTATTTATTTTGTTATCTTACATTGATAATAGTTATATTTAAATACCGATAGCAGAAGGTATAACGGACCTTGTAGCCATGGTGCTGGGCGTCATTGGAATATCAAACCTGTTGCAATTTCCCTGCTTTTTGCACATGTTATTAATGTTCATGTCTGGTATAGATATTTTCCTAGCCATGCAGATGTTTATCTGTTATGGTGAGTCAATCATTGACGAGTTCTTTGTTTTTTTCTTATATCGATACTGTTTGTTTTAAAATTCGTACATTGCGCTATTTTCCTTCTGCTTTAGGAGAGTAAGTGCTAGGAAACGTTTGTCGATGACGAGGGTGCACTGTTTTACTATAATGAATTATAATTGTACGCCTGTTCCAGAATACCTTGTTTGTTGCTCTAAAGTAGAGTAACGTCATATATAGTGTATGAAAGATGTCTAAGTTTAAATACATAACATTGCCTTTGGAGAATGGACTGTTGTCAAAGCAATTTCTTTGTTTAATGTGCGTCAAGTAACGTTAGCCGTAATATTTACAGACAAAATATGATATATTCGACAGAGATCGTATTCTCAAATGAACATCATTTTACCATATATGTGTGACTGTGTTGGTACCCAATTGCTGACAATGTTCCACAGATGACCAACAAGTAGATTATTTTTCAAATATTTTGTTTTTTTCTCAGACCAAATTTAACAAAATGAAATATGTATTAGGCTTAATAATTATGTCAAATCTTGTTTTGTTTATGAAATATCCTCCTTGTATTCCAAACTGCAATTATACCTTTGTCTGTTGATTCTACGACTGTTTCTAAACCAATGAACAGTGATATGCTCCAACGTTTGCGTTTACGTCCGTTTTTTCCTGTAGTATTTTATCTTGAAACAATCAGACCAAGAAGTAACAATAAGTTCGTTTCGCATGTCATGCATGTTAGAAAAATTACTATATTTTCCCGGTAACTGATGTTGTTTGTGATTAAATTTTGATCTGTCAAATCAATTTTGATGTATTTCCTTAGTGACCGTTTTGTTATTTTTTTTTAACCCCCCTTTTTTTTGCTTGTAGTGCATACTTTTCCTAGTGTTCTGTCTCTGTGTAGTTTTATCAAATACATAATGAAACCATTACTACGAAGATTAACATTGCTAATAAAATAAAATCACTAAAATCACAAAAAGAAGAAGGTTTGTAAGGGATGCGTTTAATCACTGCTGAGTCACAAGGTGTACCATAAATTCTAGTTTAAGTTCTCTTAAAATATATAAGCCTCACTGCATTACGGTAAACTCCTTTCATTCCATGTTGTACGATTTGACCAAGTTTACAGTTCGTCCATCACCTTCTCCACCTCCCATCCAATCCGACTTTTAAAAAGGTAAACCTTGGAAAGAAAGTTATACATTTCCGCAAAACTAGTGGAAATTTAATGAAGGAAGAAGAATGATGTCCCATCCAGACCACCCTATCAATGATCACCAATCTGGTCACCGGGTTTGGAAACAGCCGCTTCTGATAGGTCTACCCCTCTACAGTTGAAGAAATCAACTGAGTTAATCAGAACAATACAAATATGAAATAAGAAACTTGACTTAATATAAGTTATCTACTCAAAGCTGATGACGTCATTATATAAGTTACAGTTTACCTTTTTAAAGCATCATTTGATAATCCCGAAAATAAAGATATATAGGAGATTGCAGGAATGATATCACATTATGCAAGGAGAACGAACAATTCTTTCAAAATATACTTGACAGAGATTTGAAGTTATAACCGCATGTTTATGCAATTATTGCGAGGTATTGGCAAGTGGCGGCGTTCTTCATCTAATTTCAAATGAGCTATTGTTATACAATTTAACAAGAACACTGTATAACGTCCTGTTTTTCATTGGAATTCCGAAAACAAAGTACAATGAACCAATCAGGTATGTGCAGTTCTCTTACGCAATTAAACACAGAACATTGTGAACATATGACTACACTTTTATGTGTTTGATCTCGTCCACATACATTTATATATACAATAATCAAACTCAACTGGGAACGTTTGTGATAATGGTGGAGCAATTCTTACGGGAAAAAAAGCTAGAGGAATAGTTGCTCTGAGCTACAGAGACATACAGCAATAGTTTCCGCAACGCTGTAGGAGAGATACTCAACCTGCTTCATGGTATAATATATGTGAACATGTGAACTTACATGTATATTATACTTTATTATAACATCATACATCCGCACATGACAATAAAAGCACATACCATGTAAGATACCTGCCGAGTGTGAGAAAATCGATAACAATGGACGATCTGTTTCTGTTTGACTTAATCAAGTTGCAATTTGTCTTTCAATGTTAAACATATATGTTCTGTGTATCACAATCTATTTTATTGTATACGTCTCAACCTTTACTGAACAGCTGAACTCATGTGTCGATCATGTTGAGTCATATGACAATGACGTGATTACGATATTCAAATCAGAGTAGCCTTTCAATCCTTATTATCAAATATGATATGATCATGTAGGTTGTCAGAAAGTCGTACCCTTATTGGTTTGATAAGACAAACAGCTTAGTTAAATATTCAGGGTTGTAGATAAGCTAATCGCCAAGATAATATGAATATGAACTTTGATATTATAAGCACAATTACGTGAGCTGTTATAGATAACGTATTATTTTCAATGAGGCGCCATGTTCCTTATCGTATTACAGACTTTCTATATTTTATCATCACGCTAGATAGTGAGTTGTTTGCTGTTCCTGATCTCAGTTCGTATAATTTCCTGGTAAGACAACTTCCTGACCGCTCAATGGTATAAAAAAAAGAATGAATTCAAAGCGAAACATGCTTATAGTGCGATATTGCATCCAGTATAAGGCATATTGGTAAATCTGTACAATATCAATCGTTTACTCTGAATACGGTTACTAAGAGTGTCAGGTATCAACACGAAATGGTCTTGTTTGTGGCGATAAATCGAAAATCATTGCAAAACACGTGTTGCACAATATGTTAACTCACAAGAAGAAAAATAGTCATGCAAGCTGTAATATTGTTTAGTTCTTTTTTGGGGGAATCCACATAAGTAATTAAAGACAATATAAATCAAAGACATTGGTGAACTTTTATCAAAAGTGTCAGAACATAAACATTTCTTTAATTGGAGCGTAAGATAACAGTTTGATACTGTATCGATCACTAATCTGATATACGCTAAGCTGCTGTACTGGGATCACATACCCATAAGAACATTTTATATCCTTTCCGCCGAAAGAATAATGGTTTTCATCCATAAATATTTACGATGTATTTTTTATTGTTACCTCTCACACAATTAGGAATGATTGTTAAGAAACTAAAAGACATGACGTGACAAAAACACTTTTCACAAACGCCTGTTAGCTGTTATCTTGTGCAGGGTTTGTTGTTTACTTTTTAAACAGAAAGTTTGCATAGATTTCAATGCATATGTAAATATCATAAACCAAAGTCCTACCGTGGTATATTACGTTATATGTTTGAATCATACTACGTTATATTCAATACACGATTGACTGTTCGCGCACATTACTCTCATTGGGAGCCAGAAATGGGAGGAGACCAGAAATGTCCTCGTGAAGTAACATACTATTAGACCGCAAGTCACAGGGAGAGATCAGCAAGTCTAGTCTAACCGAAGGTAAGATTACGTTGAGAGACATTCTGGGATATTTACATTTAGCTACAGCAGTTATTTCAGACTAAAATTTGTAGAACACTTGCCTACAGTACATCTACATAGTGAAACCATTATAGTGTATTTACCAGTAGTGTATATATAATATATACCGTAGTATATGAGAACTGTATGAACTGCGTAATATGTGTGTAGGAACTGTTACTATTTTGATGCAAAAACGTAAACTATGACACAATCAATTGAAATAATATAATTTTAACGTTAACTATAACGATGAACATAAGACAGCACATGCTTACATACATAAGTGAATACACGATTCTATCGCAATGATTGTTGAGCTACGGTATTCCTTTAGTATGCTATATGTCATTAATCTAGTATGGTTGTCATATCTTAATTGACCATAATTTAAAAATTAGCTTAGGTGTAGAAGAAAACGTTACATTCCTTGTTTAATTAGTTGTAATATCAATAGCCAGTTTAAGGTATTCATTGGCATTTCTGCGTTATTCACATAGTATCGCAGAACATACATTTTGAAGATAGCGAGGGAAAAATAATCGAAAGAAAATAATGTAATCGATGGGTCAATTTATTGTCTGATAGTAGATTTTGTATGGATTAAAGGTCAACACGGAACTGGTGCGTGATATTTTTTTCCTCTCTATACGTATTACTTATATCAGGTCAAGGTAGTAATGCTACATGTCAGCTGAAGAAGATATATTTTTAAAACAGTCGGGAACCAAGTAACGCGATGTTATATGATCCAATTTGATAGCATGCAGTACAACATACATGATTTAAATCCGATTACTATTGTTATTTATAAACTAAATCCAATGAGTCCCCCATTCGTCTAAGGCTGCACAACTCACACTATGGATTGTACTCAAGCATATGTGCTACAGCTATTGTAACGACAAAAAATGATTTACATGAACCAATATTGAATAACAAAATACCAAAAAGGATTCATTTATGCAGAATATTAGAAAAACTTCAAAACAAAACATGATTACAGTGCGAAATAGCACACAGTACTCGTGTGTGTCACTCTGATTAATGTTAATCGTCATCGCTACACAACGGTAACTAATGGATCAGATCAGGAATAAATAACTTTCTCCTTGTTTCTGATGATAACTGTTAACATGTGGGGAAAATATACTGAAAGTCATTTGGTCGAATCCGGATGAACTTGTCATGTGATTATGTATTATTTTGATATGTCTTGAGGTTATGGTAAAATTATTTTTCATATTATATCACTATAACATAATTTATGAAGTATAACGTTCCTTCTGGTGCTTGTGTTTACAATCCCACATAGGAACTCGATCACATTTTTTTTATTTGAATAGATAATACTATTGAAATTTAATCATTAAACTATTTTTCTCTAGGACTTACAGTTACAATGTGATGTTCACATTAACCTGGCATATTTGAAGTGAACATCATTTACCATTCAATGTATGAACAATTAACAGTAAAATATATTGTGATATGTTTATTTCTTCGTTAGAGAGGACTTTTGACACATGCTTTATATATTAAACATTGTTTTTTTGTAAACATTTCATGTCTGAGTCGAGGTTCCGCTTTACCAATTAGCTTTAATAATAAATACACAAACTACAACATGATAGCCAAACATTGCTGTATAATTGTACAGTTATTTATTAGACCGTTAATCTAATATGACACTAACCATTCTACCTACCCGTGTATTTTACGAGAATAAATCAACTTAAAGGAGAGACACATAAACTATCAGCCTCGGTTTTAGTGATAGAGATAACTGTCGTGAACACATACACGAGCAACTGTATTGTATTTGGTAGATGTCAATGAGTAATGTTCATATACACTTAAGGCAGAAGACTTGATCAAGTCTAAATATGATATAATCTTGACATGTTTTCTTGATTTATTTCTTTATAGAATTTGGCAAATACTGAAACTCAAATATCAATTTAAGCTGTTCACATGAACATAGGATGACATTGGTTTCAGTGTCAACCCGGTGAACATTTTATAAAGAAAATATTGCAACAAAAAATGAATATAAAGTAAAAGGCGTCATATTCTAGTGGCAATGTGATATCAAAAATAGGTGTGGTTGGGGTTACAAATGAGAGCGTCCAGATTCGACTTTCAAACTAGAGGACATATCCCAGTACCAATCGGAACACTATTTTTTCTTAGTTGTTTTAAGGCGATGTATTTCATAACGATCTGTTCGATAAGGTACAGATAATCGTTGGGTTATTGTCCCTTTAAATCAAAGACATTCATGAAATTACATCAAACGCATCCTGCATATAAAGGGGAACAAATATAGTTGAATCGAGTGATTATAGTTTGAAATAAAATCAGTCACCAAGCTGACAAAGTACCCAAACCTACATGTAACTTGTATTGGAATAACACAACCCAAGACAATGTATTTCCTTGTCGAAAGAAAGAATTATATTTTCCATATGTAAAGTACATGTCATTTTATCATGACACCATAGCATTATACAGAAAACAAACCAACATATTCACAACTGATACCAGGCATAGAAATACATGTTGTTATCTTGTGCAGGGTATAATGTTTACTTTTAAACAGAAAGTTTGCGATTCCATAGACAATCAACCAAAGTCCTATCGTGGTATATTGTATTCTTAGCATATATCATACTGCGTTATGCTCATAACAGGAATAACGGGCCGTGTACATTACTCTCGCTGTGATCCAGCATGGAAGGAGACAAGAAATGTCCTCAGACGTAGACAGTAAATAGTTTCTTCTATACGATAACGTTGAAAAACATTTCGTGACATTGTATTTGTTACATCAAAAATATTCAACTATAAATATTGCAGAATATATATTAGCATCTACCAAGTGCATTAGTCTATGTTGTAGCCTTGTCAATATATCGTACTTTAATACCTACTTAACTATATTAACTGCGTAATATGTGTGTAGTTATTTTGTCATTGACTTCATGCATGAATATACGGTATCATGTACAGTAAAGTGACATGTACTGAATTAACGTTGTCTGTTTGTGGAGATAAGCTCGCTTGTAGCAGTGGCGTACGAATGATTTTAACGATGGGAGATGCCAAATTGTATTATCGGGAATGACGGATGAAGGAATTTCTGTGGCGTTGACGTCATCGAAGCCGACTCTTTGATTGCGGACACGGGGTGCGTGCTCCCCGAGAAAATATAAGTAATGTTTGTATTCTGAGGCACGTAAAATAAGAATTAATAAATAAATTAGGTTTTTGATGATGCAAGGTTGTGCTAATACATACTCTTAACGATTCATGTGTGTTTGGGCGTGTGTATGTGTGTGTGTGTGTGGGGGTATGTGTGTATATGTGTATATGTGTAATCACGAGGGTTTAGAAAAAAATAGTTGGTATTGGAAAGAAAATATGCTGGTTTGTTAGAATGGTTATTTTTGACGAGTGTGGTTTTGTGTGTCCTGGGGGGGGGGGGGGGGGGTCTAAGTGTTCGCGATTGAATTTAAGAATCCTCCTACCCAACCCTTTTGCCCGGACTGACGATGGTAGGTAGGGCCATGCTTCCCGTCCCCCCCCCCCCCCTATACCCCATCTACTCCCCCTGTTAACCTTGTACCAGCCTACGACACCAGGATAAAAGAGAATAACAGCCCTAAAAAATGATTGATAAGTGATATTTGCGGTCAGTATGCGAAGTATCTTGTAATGTCCTTTAAGTATCACGTGATGATATCATTAACGTAAAGTTGTACAATAAAATCGTACTCTACAGAGCTTCCTATGTTTTGACGTAGGCCTAATATCAATATGCAGCTTAATGTCTAATTCATTGGGTTTATCCGTCCTTATTTGTATGATATTAAAAATCATTCCCTGTAACATTAGTCTGAATAATGTAAACCTGCATGATGATATATGACAATGGTACAATCAGTCCACTGTGTGGGTCAAAGGTGATTGCCAGTGCGTGATATCTGTATTTGTACCTTATCTGTATTATTTATACCGTCAAGGGTGCACAGTTTTATCAAACATTTTAATATTGGTATATTTTATAAGATATAGACCTATGATGAAACAAAACAGCATTATGAGTTCTGATGTCGATCTTATAAACGTAACCCAATTGAACAGCAGTCTGTGATCCAAGTAAACGTAATGATGCTTTTAAGGAAATGTTTTCTATTGAAAACTCACATAATATCAACGAAAACAAGTTAGGAGGTCAGCCTTAAAGTCAAAGTCATATATTATTTCAGTATCTATACACAGTTTATTCTCCAGGGTACTGCAGTGATAAGTCAGTGTTATGGTACCTACCTATCTATGTACTATATTATTTATTATCGACCGTGTAAACAGTGAACTTTGGTATATTAACTTTTGTGATATTCCAATGTAAAGTTTCGTTTTGAGAACTCGTCCTTATTGGCGAGGATTGTCATGTGACGATATTTATAAGTGTCTGGAATTTGACTTTTGCCAAACAACTGTTGTCGCTTGTTTGTTCTATATGGGGGCGTAACCAGCCGTACCTGGTAAAAATGCGGCTAGTAACTGAAAGAAAAATTTAACGCAGCTTTTTACCTGCATTACAAATTCCAATCATATTTACGGTTTTAGCCTACTGAAAAGCAAGTAAGGAAGGAATAGTGTGCTCTACTCTGTTAGACAAGATAACGAGATGGTTTTATTCAATGCAGTGCTATTTTTAATTTCTTTGTTCAATTACTCTTTGGGGAGTTGGTCAATTTGCTTCCCTCTTTCGATC
>KN884171.1:36789-48691 GCA_000934455.1 Apostichopus parvimensis
TTTTATTGATAGTTTTAGATAATTGTAGAAGTAAAACAAAACAGATTAAGAAGAAATTGAATACAAAATAAACTTACAATACAAGAACAGTCATCAGGTAAGGTATATGATTAATGGAAGAGTAAAATAAAGACAGAAATACATAAACTTTAACAATAAATTCATCAACAAAATGAAATGTATTGAAATAAGGATATAGGAGTCCCTAGCTTAAATGTAAACAAATCATACATCTCATTGAAACAATAACAAAAAAGTAGGATGTAACTACACCAAGATATGAGGAATAAATAATTTAGGTTATCATCATCTTGTAGTACGAAAATAGACGTTTTGCCAAAATCTACCCAAAATAAATAAACACAAAATTTGATGAGTTAGATTAACAGAAAAAATTATAAGGAGATAAACTAGAAAGAAAAAAAAAAGTTTGTCATACTAAAGGTCAATACTTTACTCTTTATTTATCAGGAGAAAATTTTGTTTAATTAGTTCATAAATGAACGGATAATTAATGCACATTTATGTAAAAGTTAAAACAAGACAGTGGAATAAATTAAACATATCGTAACTGGCCTCATCTATTAATACGACACCCCTCTCAACTATACTACCCTACGCTCTCCTTAATCGACCCCTCCTCCTAAACCAAACTATGCTAGATCACTTAACCCATTTTGTTAATCTGTTTATAACACTTGGAAACTTATCTTGTTAACAACAAACACCGCTCCCCCACCCACACTACCCCCCCCGCCCCCACCCACACACACTAACACCCAAACACACACACTTAGCAAGGTCTCCTATAATACTATTTTTATCCGTCTCTTCTGATCAACCTGTCGTCACGTCTTCCACTCCAACCCTTGCCCCCCCCCCCGCCGCCGCACCCCTTCCTCTGCTGCCATGCGACAAACAACTCTAGATATATGCATAATATTAACCCACATAACGTTACAGTCAATCAGTAGAGACCAATAAAACAGTCTATATGTAAATAACACTCAGAATCACGTATATATTTTCTAAACAAATACAGTACATCTCCGTAAAGAATAATCTCTAAGATATTTAGTAGATCCTTACTAACATTGCAGTATTCTCCTGTCCCCTACCAAACAACCCACCCTCCCCCACCGCCCAACCCACCACCCTCCCTCCCAAAGCTACAAGGCCAATAACCCTTTTATTATCTCTATATACTCTACAGTGTGTTGTCACCATTTTCCCATTTGCAAAATCTAACCTGTCATATATACTCAATACTGTACGCATTTATATCATACATTTGTACGTTAACATTTTCCTCTCTTTTCTGCTCAGTACACATTTTGTTTTATCGCAAAAGTCTATTGAACTTATTTCATCATTTTTTTCTTGCTAAAGATGTACACTGACTGTACTGACACTTTCAATAGTTTAACATTTTCTTTTTTTCAACACCTGTCAATCAAATACTTGAACAATACAATGAAAGTTGTATTCAATCAGAGCCGTATGGCTCTGTATTCAATGAAGTAGGCGCGCCGCCTTGCAATGAAAAAAAGGTTGAATTCAATATTAAAGACTCGCGCGTCTTTTATAAAAACACCTGGAATTTACTGACAAACAAGTACCTGGAGATTTCAATAGATACGTCACGTCTAGACACTGTCTGGTTTTAAATCGTTGGAAGGCCTTGGTGTTGACTCTAAACTGTGAAAACATTTCTATTTTTTTTAAAGTATAATTTGTTTATAGTTGTTTTTCTTCCTTTCGTGAACAAATAATTATAGAAGAAAGGAAAGAGAAATAATATAAGGGTATGCATAAAATTAATAACAAAGGAAACCAAAGGGAAACAAGTGTATAAGGAAAATGGAAAACAAAATTAGAGCAAATTGTGATCAATCTGTAAGATATTTGACTGTGATTATACATACTTATTTATTAATTTCTTTTCCTATGCACTAAATCTAAGTAAATGTTAAATATTTAAACTAGTTAAGAACTAGGAAATGGTGAATGAAGTTGTGGGCTGTCATGGGTAACACGGGGGGGGGGGGGGGTTAGATGGGGAAGTGTCAACATATGTATTATAAATTATTGACAACACACCTTCACTACCGTTGTTACCCAAAGTACTTCAAAAGTTGTTTGAAACAAGTCTAGGTAGCTTTCCTGCCAAGCACCATGTCCTTTTTGAGAGTCTGTAAGGTTTCAGGCCTGGACGGTCTACATCTATGGCATTATTAGAATTACTGGAAAATATCACTATGTCACTAGATCATATAAAAATCAATTACGAAAAGGCTGAAAAAGCTTTTGACACAATTATATTACAAAATTAAACAATATGGAATTCGAGATTGGGAATTCGGGTTAAGTTCCTTATTAGCTTTAGATTGGACAATACATGATTTATTTAAGACGGACATAAATCTTGTCATAATAACTAGCATATTCCCTCCTACACAAGTTATAACAATGGACCCATGCCCTTGAAACCAAGATCAATATAGCCCAAAAAAAAACATAACTTCATCTTTCAGACCTGATTTAATCTCAATCCGTTAATATAACATGAACACATCTACCACACCTAACCTTATTCCCTCCACCCCGTAATTACTCCCTCACTAGACCCTGTAATATATTACTTCCTTTACCCTCTTCTTTCCTCCCACTATAAGTCATTTCCACAGCCCCCTCCCCACCTTATACTCTAACCCTACCATGTTCCACTTGTAGTTGAACCCCCCATCCCGCTGGTATCTTAACATTTCTTCAACGTCATTACTTTATATCATCTCATTTCGTTACTTATGTATCGGATCTTCGTTACCAAAAGGAAGTATATTTCAGTATTGCGATTGTCCCTTATAGTCCGTACCTTTATTTGAATGTATCTTATACAGTACCACCTACTAGAGAACATCATATTAGTTATAGTTATGTTAGTTTATGTCCATCACTATGCATTCAGATTGTTAAACAAAAACATGAAATTGCTGGAAAAACCAACACTCCAAAAATATACGCGCGCTGCACATTGCTAATAATATATAGAAGAGGTGTATCTGTTGCATACACCTTTTAATTATGTACTGAGTTTGTAGGCACTTCTGGAATATGTCATTTTCCAATGATATTGCTCGTATCTTTAGATAAGATATTACAGTAGTCTAGACGATAAAATAAATATAATATTAAATTACACGGCTAACAGAGCAGAACATACTGATTGCTTTCTGAGATTAGAGCTGAACATGCATGAAAGCTGACAATATGGATAAAAATAAAGACAACTTGTCGATGTGAGGTATCAACTTGGAAAAAGGTATAGTATCGACCATTTAATGCTAATATCTTGACGACACAAACGAACGCAACGTTATTCGAGTAATTCTAATTTAGTATTTAAGTAAGGTCGCCTACTTATTATTGATTTGGATTAACCAACTCCCCAGCCCCCTCCCCTCCTTATATATGGTATAACTATTATATAAAATATGGTTAAACCGAAAAAAACAACTGTTCTGTTTACACGGGTTCAAAAATCGGGAACCGGGTACCCGAGAGCCGTTACCCGTCGAGTATCCGGGTACCCAGGGAAAATTGTTTACCCTCGTGTATCACGATTTTCAAGAAATTACATATTGGGTGCTGTAATAAATGAATTATATTCTCTACTGACAATGTTTTCCTGTTCAAATAAGTAGGTGTAAGATAAGGTATAAAACCTTCCTCAATAATTTCTTTTTGCTTTTGTTTCTTTCATTAACTTATTACTACTAACATCGCACATATAATTAACATTACTACTAACATCGACTGCCGCCGCTGCTTATGCTTGCTCTCCACCTCTATTGGATCAGACCATATAAATATCCAATTTAGATCTTAAACAGTTGTTACTACTACTATCTATTATGCAGGCCCAGGGTTCGCATTAGCCGCGAGATTGCGCGATTCGCGCAATTAGATCGCATTTGGAATAAACGATAGTAAAAAGCCACTTGCGATTATTATTGTTTAATTATCCCGTCTATAATCCATAAACATCTCGTAAAATTCCTTGTCAGCCTTTCCTTCTATAAAATAAACGAATAAATAAATAATAATTTCTTCCACATGGTAGCCTAACACCACACTAATTCAATGGGAAATCTGCCTAACCATCGGTTTGCAAAAAAAAAAGAAATAACACTTTACGTAGGATTCGGGTAATAAATTAGGAACCGGGTAGTATCGCGTCGGGCGGGTACCTTCGTCATTGCTGTTATGTTCGACAACATGGTAGCCTAACACCACACTAAGTCAATGGGAAATCTGCCTAACCGTGGGTTTGCCCATTTTTTTTTTAAATCACACTTTGCGTAGGATTCGGGTAATAAATTAGGAACCGGATAGTATCGCGTCGGGCGGGTACCCGGGTAACCCGTGCAAACACACTGCCACTATAAACCGAAAAAGCAACTGTTCTTTTTAAAGGTATGTTCATAGTCCACCAAGATCTGAACGAGTTTACCATTGCATATATAGGCATCGAGAGGAGTGGTGGGGGTGGGGGGGGGGGCAGTTGAGGAACAGCGATAAATAATATGTATCGTCTAAAATGTTGGTGATGCTCTGTTATGCGTATATACCAGGGTTGTTTTCCCAAAATATACCATTGTGACACCATTGTGACACCATCGGTTTACGCGTAACGTATCAAGAACATTGTTGCCAAATATTGCCGGAAATGGCACAAACCAGGCCTTGTAAGTTGCATATAAACATTCCTTATTCTGAGATTTCAGGTTTCAGAAACTTACGCCCCCTCCCCCCCCCCTTCCCATGTAAACAAAATAAAGAAACGTAAATTAGAAACAAATATTTGGTACCAATACTTTGTAAGGCTAATGGGACATTGCGTTACTTTATAAGGTCTGCTTTATGCATTGTTTTATTCATGTAAGTGGAGATATGAAAGCACGCTAGGGCAATGTGATATATCCGTAGCCTATATATGCTGAAGGGAAGCCGTATGGATAATTTAGTTGTAAATTAATTGTTAGATTTGTGTTATCATTATTTGCTGAACATGCCAAAAGGGTCCTACCGAGGGTGGGTGTGGGTTGGGGGAGGGGGGAAATGGGCTGAGTGGGTGGACCGTGTATAGGATCCAACTTATTAAAAAAAGTCCCGTGTTATATATATATTCACAGTGCCTCAATATTCTTAGTTAAAGCATTTGAGCACTTATATAGAGGCTAACAATTAAGGGCCTGCATGAAGCACATAGACGTTATACATACATTTATGAACCGTAGTTTTACATTAGACTGCTACATCATTCACGCTGGTCAAATATTCAGAGCTCTCTAACGTCTATTGTTATTGTAACATAACTTGTGAAAACCAAAAAAAAAAAAAAAACGCAGGTGCATCGCGTTCGTGCATATACGTGATGAAAGGTTATAATAAACCTTGTTTATCTTTATGTACGCCATTCTTATACGTGCCAAGAATCTCGAGGTTGTACACTATACTTATGAAATTACAAGAAATGATATGATTGTTTCGCTTAAACTAACCGAAATAGCACTTACTGTCCAGACGTTCACATCATCGTAGGCCAAATTCCATATAGGAAGTGAGAATCTCAGAGGGGGGGGGGGGGGGGGGGGGTGGGGTGTCGGTCAGGCTATGACCCTCCTTTTATTAAATGGGTAATTTATAATGATCCGATACTCTCAGTAACTGATAAACAAAGATCAACACATTGGAAGAAATCTTTGCATCATGTACTACTTTTAAATTACTCCCGCCAGGTAGAGTTGGATAAAATGTCTGAATATACACGGATTAGTCTGTTACAACTGAAATAACACAGTACCGTAACTGAGCACTAAAAATGGAGGTAGTAACGATGTGTAAAGAAAGAAGCAGAGCTTATAACATAATATAAATATGTGTATACTAATTGGTGGAGCCCTTTAGGAAGTTATATGAATTATGATTCCAATAGAGGGCGCTGTTTCATACCATTTCTGTTGTGAATCTTATGGATTCGGATTTACAGCTATGCCGTTTGTTCTAAAGCTATACCATCAATTATAAACTTTCCTCATGCTCTGGCTTGTTTGGCTTCTTCTGTTCTCACATTCCATCATTTGATAGGGGTCTAAGAAATTAAGCAGAGCTTTTATGTTTCATATGCTCATTAGAGTACATTACATTTGAACATTTAACTTGCGACATAAAACATACCGTGATTATGAAACTATTATCAGGACTCTTCAGGAGATATACCACCGAGTCTTCAATTTATGCATAAATGCTATTTAGGCCGGTCCAAATAACACTAACAACAAAATGTAACTTTAATGATACATTTCATAAAAGCTGACAATATATAGAGGAAAATAATGTAAATTTGCGATGTTAGCTATAAATTTTGTGGAAAAATATAGTCGACCATTTTTATGTTTATGCCTTAACAATATATTGATGACGTAACGAAGGTTCATGTTAAGTTGTATTTGTTGGTTAGCTTATTCATGGGTCTGTTTGTGCACAGTGAGAATAACTTAACATGCAGAAAATTAAATCGGCAACTTACAATTATATTCAAACGAGAGATAAAACACTGATCAGATCCTTTTTTTTTTGCAACCCCCCCCCCCCCTCCAACCCTTCAAGGGTCCTTGATAAGTCGGATATACCTTCTATGTCAAGTATGTTGAAAATGATCGGTTATTTTCAATAACTGATAAACAAAAATAAACAAATGGATAATGTAAGAGCAAATCATTGCATGATTTACATTTTGTAAACTTTCTTCCTTCAGATATCTGTCTGTTTGAACAGGAATAGTGTGGTGCCGTTTATGAGCACCCGACAATGAACGGAACAGTCTGGGTGAGAAAGAAGAGGAGGCGGGGTGGGGGTTAACACGGGTTGAAAAGAATGAAACAGAGCCGTACTTAAACTTGTCTATTCACTGGTGCCACACTGTAATATTTTATCCTCGGTTTCCGATTGATGGCTCCACATCATAATAGAACCTGCTTTGAGACATTTGGATTTGGAGTTAAAATGCTTCCCTTAACCCTTGAAGAAAAAGCATCCATGATACCGCTTTAGTTGTTTGCAAGCTTTTCCGTAGCCGGTGTGTTCCTGATCCTTCCAAAAAACGGCTGTTACAGAGGGAGGGACAAATTATAGATGTATTGCGTTCATTGGGTTAATCTTTGTACTGCAGTATCAAAAATAGTAACAATTAAAGAAGAATGTAATGGCAACTGACTGATTATATTTCTTTCTCTGATTATAGCCTAAAAGACTGTCTGCAGCCCTCATCGATACCCGTCGGACCATCTCTATCGACTCTGAAATCTCGGGGAGTGATTGGTAAAGTTCTTACTTATTAATCAATAAATGACTCATGTGTCATGTTGTTTACAGTTCGAACCATTCCCGTAGTCGATATTTGATTGGGTTTTAGTTTCAGTAAAACTGAGGGCGCCATATCAACGGGCGACATTGTATGTTGTAGTAAACATGGACAGTTATTCATGAGTCAGATATTTGGGAGATATCATTTACTAATTGATGTTGTATAATACAGAGAATGGTGTACTTTGCAACAGGTAAAGTTATTTCGTTTTCTTGATTAAGTCAACCTGCTGTATTAAAGAAAGGCTTTTTCGGTACTACGGTGGCTCAAGTGGGACACTGCAAATGTTGCTATTTTATAACGAAAATTCAGAATTTCAGTCTCAAAATTTCGGCTAAAATTCTTCAATTTTCAACTGTTTAATCATAGAGTAGCACCCCTGATATGTCGACTACTTTCACAACAAGTCGACTAATCCATCTAAATTTTGACGATGTTTTTGGAAAGTCTACTTGATTATTATGACCGTAAATACGTGTTTAATTGATGTTTATCATTGGAATTGTGAAATTGTTGACAAAAGTTTCTTATAGACCCATCTATTTAAATTTGACTTCAATGTTAGACTGGTAGGTTCTGACAAAAAGTTGAGAAAAGTCGAAACACGACGGATGAAGAAACGTATGGAAATCAACTCGCTCCATTACAGAGTTGCGACTTATGATCCAACTGTATGATCTACACTGCCTTGTAATGCATCCTTTAGTTAAACATACAATGAAGGGCAGAAGATTAATTCTGTGTCTTGCGAAACACATATTTTGAAAAGTGTTGGTATCCGCACTGTGGCCTGGTATTGTGCTATGAATATACGGCTTTGAAAACGCTGAAAGTACTGACAAACACTATTAGATGGTTTCCAAAGTAAACAAAATGACACATGTATTGCAACATCGTTAAAACCGCGCAGACTAATTACATTGTCAGGTGTAAGTGAAATAAGTAAATGTCTTTTAATTTCCTAACGATTAATATCTTTCCTCATCAATGGCGAGATAAAGGTACTTTATCTTTATAAACATGCTGTATCGGAGTGTGAGATAGATATGCTTCGTGTTCATTACGGCCGATGTTCAAGGTATATGTACAATGACGTTAAAGGTTTGAAATTTGACGGAATGGTATCACTCGCAATTCTAGACAACCACCTAATAAAGGTCAAATATTGCAGAACAAAACACAAAATTACAATTTTAAAAATGTGTGATGATCTTATCGTGTAACATCGAACAGATGTATAGTTTATTTAATATTTCATTGTAGCTGGGTGCTTACCAGGAACTGGAACGGAAATGCGATTAATCGAAACATTTACAGTTTTAGTTTTTTTGTATAAAATACATTCTCAAGTGCAACTAACCTACAGTATGTCTGACTTCACCATAGAAAAATTACTTTTCTAAAGAACATGTGACACCATGAAAATCCAAAATATTTTCAGCTAAAAGATAGAATATGCATCCCTATGGACAATAAAGATCTTAGTAAAACGTGAGATGGTTGTTTCTATTGTATATTGTTCAAAATGTTTCATTCACTAATACATCTTTGACATTGTTTTTTATTCGTTATGCCTATATATTGTTTATTAATCTTATTTGTTTCTTACAGTTTTCTGGATTCCTGATACTCATAAGTCTGATGAACAATATAAGCTTAATCTCGACTCTGGTCGTTGGCAAGTAAGTAATCAATACATCTCATGTATATTAAATATTTTGTTATATTTGTTTTAATATCATATCGATATTGTAATTACTAGTTAGCAAGATCATGAACATACTACTGGCGTGGTACTTGAGTACCCCTAGACGTTTGTAATTCAGCGCACGTCACTCACTGTATTGAACACAGCATGGCTCAGTCAAAGTAACTAACAGAAAGTGACGTCATCCGATGAACTAACTATAACTGTGATATACCAAGAATTGTTTATGTGGGTCATATGTCGGTTATCAGTTGGTGATTTCTGAAACAGTCTGAAACATGTTGAGTGATTGGATGAAAGTTAATAGTAATAAATATTTCTAAATATGCAATGGATTGAAAAAACTTATGTAGTTTACAAATATTATTAAACATAATATGGGTGAATTAGAGTGATGTATAGTCAACAAATATAACTAACATACACTGAGTGGATTAAAGGGATGTAGTCAATAAATATTACTAATCAAGCAATTAATGGATTATAGTGATGTAGTCAACAAATATTACTAAACATGCAATAGATGGATTAAATTGATATAGTCGAATGTTACTAAATAAACACCGGGTGGATTAAAGGGATGTAGTCAACAAATATTACTAGCAACAAATATTATAAAGACACCGTGGATGGATTAAAGGGAGTAGTCAATAAATATTGCTAAACATACCCTTAGTGGATTAAAGGGATGTAGTAAACAAATATTGCTAAACAACAATTGGTGGATTAGAGTGATGTAGTCAACAAATATTACTTAACATACACTGAGTGGATAAAAGGGATGTACTGAAGAAATATTACTTAACATTAAGTGGGTGAATTAAAATGATATAGTCCACAAATATTACTAACGGAACACTGGATGGATTACAGTGATGTAGTCAACAAATATTACTTAACATACACTGAGTGGATTACAGTGATGTAATCAACAAATATTACTAGCAACAAATATTAAAGAAAAAACAGTGGATATATTAAAGGGAGTAGTCAAGAAATATTACTAAACATACACTGAGTGGATTAAAGGGATTAGTCACCAAATGTTACTACCCAAGCAATGGGTGGATTAAATTGATTTAGTCAACTAATATTACTAAGCATACACTGAGTGGATAAAAGGGATGTAGTCAACACAAATATTATAACAACAAATATGTAGTTTACATATATTATTAAACATGATATGGGTGAATTAGAGTGATGTATAGTCAACAAATATAACTAACATACACTGAGTGGATGAAAGGGATTTAGTCAATAAATGTTACTAACATACACTGAGTGGATTAAAAGGATTTAGTCAATAAATAGTACTAATCAAGCAATGAATGGATTATAGTGATGTAGTCAACAAATATTACTAAACATGCAATAGGTGGATTAAATTGATATAGTCAAATGTTACTAAATAAACACCGGGCGGATTAAAGGGATGTAGTCAACAAATATTACTAACATAAACTGAGTGGATTATAGTGATGTAATCAACAAATATTACTAGCAACAATATTATAAAGACACCGTGGATGGATTAAAGGGAGTAGTCAACAAATATTGCTAAACATACCTTTAGTGGATTAAAGGGATGTAGTAAACAAATATTGCTAAACAACAATTGGTGGATTAGAGTGATGTAGTCAACAAATATTACTAACATACACTGAGTGGATAAAAGGGATGTACTTAAGAAATATTACTAAACATTAAGTGGGTGGATTAAACTGATATAGTCCACAAATAGTACTAACGGAACACTGGATGGATTACAGTGATGTAATCAACAAATATTACTAACAAGAAATATTATAAAGAAACAGTGGATATATTAAAGGGAGTAGTCAACAAATATTACTAAACATAAACTGAGTGGATTAAAGGGATTAGTCACCAAATGTTACTACACAAGCAATGGGTGGATTAAATTGATTTAGTCAACTAATATTACGAAACATACTCTGAAGATATTAAATGGATGTAGTCAACAAATACTACTAAACATACAATGAGTGGATTAAAAGGATGAGTCAACAATTTATGTTAAACAAGCAATGGATGGATTAGAGTGATGTAGTCAACAAATAGTTCGAAATTTTCCCTGAATTGATCAAATTGATATTGTAATCAATGTCGAAAGAAATATATATGGCAGTGAGTTGATTAATATGAACTAAATAAATATTGATTTTAATGGAATGGTTGGATTAAAGTGATGTAGTAATAAATCATTGCTTAATATGCAATACATGGATTGGAAATAATATTTATAAACCTTATTGAACAGTACAATGTAACTCATTCCATAAGACTGAATCAAGTTCCAATGTAGTAAACATATGTTACAAGCCGTCAAATGGGTATATTTTAAAGTGTACTAGTAACAGTAACCGTGGTAAAGTGATGAAGTATCAATATACTATATTACATACCTAACAGTGAGAGGCTTAAAGTCATGTAGAAAACAAACATAACTAAACAATCTTTAACATATTGGTTCAAATGATGAAGTGAACACAAACTTCTCATCATCCAATGAGTAGGGTAAAGTGATAGTAATCAACCATATATCTATAACAATCCAACCAAGCACTCGGTAACTAAAGGTACATTAAAAAAAATAAACACACACACACACATGTACATATATATACCTATCTAATGAGCAACTGAAATGTCATATTAATGCAGAAATGTCATATTAATGAATTCCCTACTTTTAATTATTATTTCCACTCTTATATATCCAAATATCTAAAAGTGATGAT